>CABHPR010134470.1:7812-30533 GCA_902168415.1 Peromyscus melanophrys | reverse complement strand
TTTTTTTTTTTTTTCCTGTGTGGCCAGTGCTTCCCAAGGCTCTTCTGGGCTCTGCCCTTAGCCCCTGTCACTTTGATTGCTCTCTCCCTCAGCAGTCTTATGGACACTCACACCACCAGCCACTATTAATTTATGAACAGTCTTCCCTGTCTAGTTTCAGCCCACACGCCTCCCCAGAGTTCCTTTGGTGAACCTCCACATGCATGGCTCATAGACTCATCTGTACTAGTTAGCTTTCTGCTGTTGCAACAAAATACCGGGAGCTTGACACTGTGTGTAGCCTATGGTTTTGGAGGCTGAAACTCCAAACAATATGGGGCTGGCACTGCCCAGGGCTCCTTGCTGCATCGTGACTGTGGGGGAAGAGCCACAGGGGGAGCAGCTGTGGCTGGTGAGGCAGGAAGCCAAAAAATGGAGGAGATGGAGCACCCTTGCTCCGTTTCTTTACCACAGCCTCTCCCACAGGAGCTAGCCATGGTCTGAAGAATGACAGCAATCCTGGTTTGTTTGTTTGTTTGTTTTAAGATAGGACTTCTCTGTGTTGCCCTAGGTGTCCTGGAACTTGCTCTGTAGACCAGGCTGCCCCAAATTCACAGGGATCCTCCTGGCTCTACCTCCCAAGTGCTGGGATTAAAGGTGTGCTCTACCACCGTCCAGCTTCAGAACCCTCCTCCTCCTCCTCCTCCTCCTCCTCCTCCTCCTCCTCCTCCTCCTCCTCCTCTTCTTCTTCTTCTTCTTCTTCTTCTTCTTCTTTGGTTTTTTGAGACAGGGTTTCTCTGTGTAGCTTTGGCACCTTTCCTGGAACTCACTCTGTAGCCCAGGCTGGCCTCAAACTCAGAGATCTGCCTGCCTCTGCCTCCTAAGTGCTGGGATTAAAGGTGTGCTCCACCACTGTCCGGCTTCAGAACCCACTTCTTAAGGCTTCTTCCATCTCAACACTGTGGTGATATTTCATTTGTGCTGAAATGTGGTGATATTTTATTTGTATGTTAATAAATAAAGTTTGCCTGAAGATCAGAGGACATAGCCAGCCCTAAACAAAAGTCAGGCAGTGGTAGCATAGGTCCTTAATCCTTAATCACACAGCAGGCAGAGTCTCTGTGTGCTCAAAGACACAGCCAAGCGTGGTGACACACACCTTTAATCCCAGTACCAACCATGGAGACCTGGAGGTCTGTACAGACGGGCAGTGACAAGGAAGTGAGGTAGCTGGGCTAAGAGCCAATGAGAAGGAGAACAGGAAAGCAATAGAGGCACAGGTTAGACAGGAAGAAGCTGGTTCTCTTAGGAAGCTACGGCGGCATGGTAAGCTAAGGTTAGCTGGTGGCTATTCCTATTTCTCTGATCTCTACAGCTTTCACCCCTGTATCTGGCTCTGTGTTTCTATTTAATAAGACTGTTTAGAAATTCATCTACACAACACTACTGTTCTGGGCACAAAGCTTCTAGCAGGTGAACCTCGGGGAACAAACCAGAGTCATTAGGATGCCTATTATTAAAACAAGCAAACAACAAAGGTCTGTTATTACAGTTTCAGGGGATCTGATGTCCTCTTCTGGCCTCCATGGGCACCATACGTATGTAGTGCACTCACATACATGCAGGCAAACACCAATATTCATAAAGTAAAAATAAATAAAAGTCTTTTTAAAAAAAAAGTCATTCACCCCAGAAGGCTTAAAAACAAAACAAAACAAAACAAAACAAAACAAAACAAAACAAAAAAAAAAAACAGAACCTTAAGCCAGGCAGTGGGTTAAGACACACGCCTTTAATCCCAGCACTTTGGAGGCAGGGGCAGGCAAATATCTGTGAATTTCAGGCAAGCCTGATCTACAAATTGAGTTTCAGGCCAACCAGGTGTACACAGAGAAACCTTGTCTCAAAAAACCAAAACAAAACAAACAAAAATAAACAGAAACAAAGCAAGAAGTAGAAAATGTTGCTGAGAGAATGGGAAAACGGTCTTCACCAACCCCACATCTGACAGAGGGCTGATATCCAGAATATATAAAGAACTCAAGAAATTAGACATCAAAATGCCCAACAGTCCAATTAAGAAATGGGCTATAGAACTAAACAGAGAATTCTCAACAGAGGAAGCTCAAATGGCTGAAAGACACTTAAGGAATTGCTCAACATTCCTAATCATCAGGGAGATGCAAATCAAAACAACTCTGAGATACCATCTTACACCTGCCAGAATGGCTAAGATCAAAAACACTGAAGACAGCTTATGCTGGAGAGGATGTGGAGCTAGGGGAACTCTCCTCCACTGCTGGTAGGAATGCAAGCTTGTACAGCCACTTTGGAAATCAATATGGCGCTTTCTTAGAAAATTGGGAATCAATCTCCCCCAAGACCCAGCTATACCACTCTTGGGCATATATCCAAGGAATGCTCAATCATACCACAAGGACACATGCTCAGCTATGTTCATAGCAGCATTGTTTGTAATAGCCAGAACCTGGAAACAACCTAGATGCCCTTCAACTGAAGAATTGGTAAATAAAATGTGGTACATATACACAATGGAGTACTACTCAGCAGAGAAAAACATTGACATCATGAGGTTTGCAGGCAAATGGATGGATCTAGAAAAAATCATCCTGAGTGAGGTAACCCAGACTCAGAAAGACAAACATGGTATGTACTCACTCACAGGAGGATACTAGATGTAAAACAAAGATAACTAGACTGCTACTCACAACTCCAGGGAGGCTACCTGGAAAACAGGACCCCAAGAAAGACACAGGGATCGGCCAATGACAGAGAAATGGATGAGATCTACATGAACAACCTTGACGTGAGTGGGGGTAATGAAGGGCAAGGGTCAGGGGGAAAGAGAGCTTAGGGGAGCGGGAGATCCCAGCTAGATCAAGAACAGAGAGGGAGAACAAGGAATAAGAAACCATGATAAATGAAGACCACATGAGAACAGGAAGAAGCAAAGTGCTAGAGAGGTCCACAGAAATCCACAAAGATACCTCCACAATAGACTGCTGGCAATGGTCGAGAGAAAGCCCGAACTGACCTACTCTGGTGATAGGATGGCCAAACACCCTAATTGTCGTGCTAGAAACCTCATCCAATGACTGAGGGAACCCGATGCCCCAGGTGGAGCTCCAGGAGCCCAATCAGTGAGAAAGAGGAGGGTTTGTATGAGCGAGAGTTGTTGAGACCAAGGTTGGAAAAAGCACAGGGACAAATAGCCAAACAAATGGAAACACATGAACTATGAACCAATAGCTGAGGAGCCCCCAACTGGATCAGGCCCACTGGATAAGTGAGGCAGTTGATCAACTTGAACTGTTTGGGATGCACCCAGGCAGTGGGACCGGGACCTGTCCTTAGTGCGTGAGCTGGCTGTTTGGAACCTGGAGCTTATGCAGGGACACTTGGCTCAGCCTGAGAGGAGGGGACTGGACCTGCCTGGACTGAATCTACCAGGTTGAACTCAATCCCCAGGGGAGTCTTTGCCCTGGAGGAGATGGGAATGGGGAGTGGGCTGGAGGGAAGGGGGGGAGGGAGGAGGACAAGGGAATCCGTGGCTGATATGTAAAATTAAATTAAATTATAAAATAATAAAAAAATTCCACCTTAAAAAAAAGAAAGAAAATATTGCTGAGAAAAGAGTGCACCCAGGAGACATCTCCTCCAAAGCAGTCTTTCCCAGTGTCCCTCATCTCCACGAGCTTATCAGCTGTGCAAGATGTGGAACTGAGTGTCCTTGCTGATATCTCGCTCTCTGCCTCCCTCCGTGATTAGCCCATCCCAGAACTGCTTAATTCTATCCCGTTGTTGCTTTGGTTTTTTTTTTTTTGTTTTGTTTTTTTTTTTTTTGTTTCTGCTCTAGGTCCAGATGCTTTTTCTCATCTGGGTCACTTTAATATTCCATTAGAGGGTTACGCAGCTGCCGCAGATGGTCCCTTCCCAAGTGCTTCTGAAACAAACAGCCCTATGCAGCCTGGAATAGATGAAGAAAGTATGTAATGCACTCTACAGGCACCTGCACTCAGATACACACACACACACACACACACACACACACACACACACACACACACACACACTTGAATAGATATTTCTCTGTGGTGATTTATTGTGTATCAAATAAAGCTTGCCTGAGGATCAGAGGACAGAGTCACTAGATTAAACACAGATGCCAGGCAGTGGTGGCACACACCTTTAATCCTAGCTGGGGAGGCCGAGATCCATCTGGATCTCTGTGAGTTCAAGGCCACCCTGGACTACATGAGATTGACTCAGTCTAGGAGAAAAACAGAGCCAGGCAGTGGTGGCACACACCTTTAATCCTAGTACTTGGGAGTCACACGCCTTTAATCCCAGCACTTGGGATTTCATGCCTTTGACTCCAGTATTTAGGAAGCACACATGCCATTAACCCCAGCACTAGGAAGGAAGTGAAATGACTGGGTGGGGAAAAGCATATAAGGTGTGAGGAGACAGGAAGTAGGGCCTTTTGGCTAAGAATTTAGAGGATTTGTGGAGATAGGATCTCGCCTTCCACTCGGCCTGAGGATTCGGGAGTGGTGAGAAGTTTCTCTAGCGGCTTGTTCCTTTGTCTCTCTGATCTTTCAGCATTTACCGCAATATCTGGTTCCATTTTTTTTTTATTAAGACTATTTAGGAATTCGTGCAACATTTCTCCAAAGAATTTTACAAGTGGACAGCACAGATGCTCACCACAAGGGATCACGAAGGAAATACAAACTAAAATTAGCCGAGATGCCATCCCAACACACTAGGATGGCTATTATGAAAAACAAAAACAGTAGAAAATAGTACATGTTTTTGAAAAAGCAGAGGAATTAGAACATTTGCACTTTGGCTGCAGATATAAAATTATGAAAATGTTATTGAAAAGATTATGATGACTCCCAAAAAATGTTAAACGGAATTTTGCATAATTAGGTGAATTATGACAGAAATCCACTTCTGGATATGTTCCCAAAGGAATTTAAGCAAGACTCGAATGGATACTGCACATCCATATTCATAACAGTACCACTCCCGATGGCTAGTATTCACTGATGGATAGATGGATAGATGGATGAATAAGCAGGGCCAACACACATTTTTTCTCTCTTTTTTCTCAAGACAGGGTCTCCTTGTGTAACCCTGCTGTCCTGGAACTCACTTTGTAGACCAGACTGGTCTCAGCCTCACAGTGCTCCACCTGCTTCTGCCTCCTGAGTGCCAGGATTAAAGATGTGCATCATTATACTAGGCCTGAAGTGGAACATTTTTCAGTCTTAAGAAAGAACAGCCAGGCATGATGACACATGCTTTTAGTATTAGCACTTGAGAGGCAGAGGCTGAAGGATCTCTGAGTTAGAGGCCTGTCTGGTCTACCGTGTGATTTTCCAAGGCATCCAGGACTTCACAGAGAAACCCTATCTTGAGAAACAAAAAGACAAGAGAGAGAAAATAGATAAAGAAAGAAATAAATGAAGTTAGAAAGGAAGGAAGGAAGGAAGGAAGGAAGGAAGGAAGGAAGGAAGGAAGGAAGGGAGAAAGAGGAAGATAAGAAGAAGACCATTCTGATACATGGCACATCCAGAATGGATTGGTCTTGAGGACACTGTGCTAAGTGGAAGAAGCCAACCACCCAAGGATAAACTCCATGCTTCCATTAATGGGAGCCTCTGAGCCAGAACTGCACAGCTAAGCCACCCCCAAGTTCCTCACCCTCAGAAATGGTACAGGATAACAAATACTTTTGCTGAAAAAAAAATTCTGTGTATCCCCCAGTTTCTAGGTCCCAGCATTCAGTCCTGGATTTAGTTTGCAGGAATCAGCAGTGCCCAGCCTGGCCAGCTTTCAGCTGAGTCACCCCCTTCTCACTTTGTAGTCCGGTCATAATGCTTCCTTTTCACATTACTTGTTTTGCCCATCCCTTTCTTGTCTCTTTCTGTTCCAGGTGCCCTTCCTCCTGGGTGGAAGCCAGCATCTCTCTGTTCACCACCCACACTCAGTGTCCACTCCGTGTTTCCAGCAATGTCCTTCCTGGTATTCCATTACAAATTAGTGCCCTATATTCTCTCACACGCAAGTGCATTTTCTATCTTAGCTCCTCTTATAACTTGGAATCCAATAATTGTCTGCTATTTTGTTCCACACCAGCCTCCTTCGTCTTTCCATCCCCCACCCCCACATCTGCCCCTGGTGTTACAGGTTTTCCTGAGTCTGCTCTCTTTATGTCTTTGTCCCCAGCACATGAAACAAGAGCCCCAGACAGAACGCTTTCTGAATGAGTGAGTCAGTATGCAGTTTTGGAAACACGTTGAGCAAGTGTGGAGTGGCGGCCGTTCTCTGCTGCAGCTTCTGGCCTTGCAGTTGTGGGGCGTGGAGAAGGCACAAGGGGTGTGACCACTATAGGAAACGAGCTTCTCTTTGCTCAGATGAGCTCACCTACTCTGCTTCCTGGCTAACATCTGGGATTCCAAGAGCCAAGAGCACTGTGGGCCACTTCAGAGGAATAGCTTGTAGCCTGGGCTGGTAGAGGAGGGGTTTCTGAGGAGGGGCCTCAGGGGCTGTCCAGAAGAGGGCAGCTGATGGGTGGATGTAACTATCTTACACTTTAGTTGTTGAAACTCTACACTAGATGTCATAATAGGTTAAAATGGAATGTTAGGGGGAAATCCCAGAGAGCAAGAGAAGAATGGTAGCCTAGAGAGAGACCAGGTTATTGGTGGCGCTTGCTTCAGCCATGAGGAAAATCAGGTGATGACATAATTGGACTCTTACAAACACCGATAGGGTTGTGGCATGGTAAACTAAAGCTAGCAAGGTAAAAGGTAACAAGAAAGAGAGTAACAAGGCCCTGGGTGCCTGCTGCCTGGCCCTGGATTAGCCACCCTATCCCCCGAGCTGTGGAATGAGGGATTTGTGTAGCAGGTGGTGTGTATGATAGAACCCTTGGGGGATTTCTGCAGGTGGGTTAATAGGGATGAAACGATTCTGTTTCTGGGCTGGGGGACGAATAGAGCCAGCATGAGGCAGGTGATAGTCATCTGTGCTGTGCAGGTGAGATCACACCCAACATAGGGTATTACACTGTAGGTACCACAGCTTTAAAGGGATGTGGGTTGGCATGGACCACATCCACAAAGAGGAAAGTTTGCTTCAAACTTCAAATATGGGCTGAGCAATTATTGCTGGCAATAGTGTCTCTGACATTCCTTTGGGATCCTTGTGTGGCTTTCTAGCCTGTCACTGGCTTATGGTCTAGTTTTTACAGCAAAGAGGTTGCTTTGATTGAAGGAGTGTCTTAAGGATGCCTGAGTCACTCACCACACATGCTAAGTGTGTGTGCTCGTTACGGTTGCATGTGTGTGCACATACTCACAGTTTTCCCTACACCACAACACACACAATCTTCCAACCACACACATACTGTGTGTCTTTCATATACATTTTCACAGCCATAAACATACAAAATATCCCTCAATAAACACACACACACACACACACACACACACACACACACACACTTGCCAATCACACACACCTGCCTCCACACATCATACCACAAACACATCATATGGCACATACATAACAGACACTATTCTACAGATGTGACAAGCATAAAAGTTACATGTGTCCATTCTCTCAAGCTCATACACACACACACACACACACACACACACACACACACACACACACGAGAGAGAGAGAGAGAGACACAGAGAGAGAGAGATACATGTTATAAACCCATATACACCACACTACATCCTTATATCACAACCCATATATCATAAGCCACATACGCTGCACACATGCTGTGCACAGACTTGTTGCATATAATACATTAAACCGTACCACAGATACTAGAACAAAGATACCACACACAACAGTCACATCACATATACAACACACATGGAGTTCTCTAGGCACGCCAAAGTTTCATGAAACAGCCTGAAAACTCAGTGCCCTGGAAGGAAACGCTGTGGTTAATTCTAATGATCAATTTTCTTCTTTCAAAGAGTAAAATCCCTCTTTTACCAGCAGTGATGAAAGGTTTGGTGGTTAGTTTCCTCGGGAAGACCCACTCAGTGAGGAGTCAGTGCTCAGAGCCTTGGTTTCTTTGAAGTTAAACAGCAACATCTTCCAGTAATCTCATGGATTACCCAGATCAGAACCCGGAGATCCGTGTCATGATCAAGGACACACTAACACAGCACCATGCCAAGACACAATAAACATTCCAAACAGAAAACCGTTCCACCAGGCACAGTGGCGACGGCCTTTCACCTCAGCACTTGGGAGGTGAAGGCTGGAAGGTCAGGAGTTCAAGACCAGTCTTGCCTCCATAGCACCTTCTTGGCCAGCCTGTTATATGAGACCCTGTCTCCAGAAAAACAAAAAAAAAGCAACAGAAAAAAAAAGTTTCACCGGCCAGTGTGGACCAAAGACGAAGATCTGGCTTCGTGCTATGTCAACTCGGTTCCAAGCCAGTGCCAAGCTCAGCTGATCTGGAGCCGATGCGTTGGTTCCTGGGAAAGGAAGAAGTGAGAGTGTCCTCACTTGTGTCTGGACCACCTGAGTTTGGCACGTTCTGGGGCGGGAACTTGGACTTCCCAGTGAGAACTGGTTTGGAACTAAGCACCTGCTACTTCCTCCTTTCTTGTCCCAAATGCCCACCAAAGCTAAGAACTCTGATTTTTTTTTTTAAGGTTTCCTGAGAGGAAGCCAGAGGCAATTTCATTCCAAGCCAACTGGGCATAGTTTCCTGGAAGGGATGGAGGAGAACCTACCAATTCAATTCATTCTTTTCTCATTTGAAAAGGAGAGAAACCTGAAACTGCCTGACATCTGCCAGGCTGGGCCAAGGACCATAGGCCCCAAAGCAGCACAGAGCGCAAGGCAGCCTCAAGTCTGTCGTGACCCTCTTCTTGTCTCTCTGGCCCCAGACTAGCTGAGAGGGAGGGCGGCAACGCACTTCCCACAGGGAGGCCCCCGTATCATAAGCTCCTGATCATTAGAGGTGGTGCGCAGTGCTCAGGAGTCAGACTTACTAGGACAGCTATGGATAGAAAAAGCTCTGACAAGTCGGTGACACCCAGGGGTCCCATCAACCCCGTTCCACAAAAAGCTCTCTCAGAGCCTGGTCATTCCAGCATTTCATGCTGAGGTCACCCCAGGCAACCTGGCTGGCTCAGGGTTCTTTTACCCAAAGTCCTTGGTAGGATGGGAAGCAAAGGAGCACTTGCTATTGGCAAAGCCCTTGCCAGGCAGCTCTGAGAAGACAAAAAAACAGAATCGCCACTTCCCAGAAGCTCACCTTTCAGCAGGGCAGTTAAAATGGCCATCTCAACATCTTGCTGACCCTCAGCACCCATCCGAAACACAGTGACCTGGGAAGAGGTGAATGGGGGAAAGACAGAACCAAGGCAACATTGAAACCAAGAGGAAGAATTGAGCTGGTTTTTTGTTTTTGTTTTTTGTTTTGTTTTTTAAACTGAACACAAAGAGTGATGCAGTGAACCAGAGAGCTGGTCAGACATTCACAAGAGTTTTCAGTCTCCGGGAGTTTCCGTGTTATTCTTGCTGTGGAATCCTTGCCTGGATTTGGACTTTATTCTTTATCCTCCCCCACTCTCCTTGGGGGAGGGTACTGACCCCGAATCTTTCCTCCAATATCTAAATAGCCAACTGAGCTGGTGAACACACGTCTAATCAGAAGGAATATGTTAACAGGGCATTTGCGAGTTTAGAACTTTGACTATGTCGTTATAAGTGAATGAGGGGTGCCAGTGCCCTATGAAGACAGCTGAAGGAAGGAATGAGAAATGAGCCCTGCGTTTGCAAAGGGAAGTGAATTTGACTTGGAAACCGCATCTAAAGTGCTGTCGCGTGTCTCTGTTCCCAGGGATTTTAAGTCTGATTTATGTTTTGCATCTCTGAGTGGAGAGTCATGGTATGACATCACCTCATGTTTGCTAAGGTCTGGGAACACCTGGGACTCTCTGTGGGCTTGTTCCCCTCCTGCAGGTGCACTCAGGCAGCTAGTTGGGAATGAGTTTCTAAGTTGCCTTTTGGGGAGGTCAACTGAAGTACGCAGAAGTCCATCGAGCATGTATGGCAGAGCCAGACAAGGAAACAGCTCTCTCCGTGGAATGTGGTCGGAAATAAATTCAAGATACTCACGAGTTCTTTCTTCTTCATGCACTCCATGATAATTGCAAACAGCTGATGCGATTGTGACTTGCTGTAATTAAATGTTTTCTGAATGGTGACTAGGAGCTGGTCCCGCAGGGACTCGTTTATGATCCTGTTCAAAGGGGGAACAGAGAGGGAAGGAAGCAAGGGAATTAGGACAATTCCCACGTAAACCAGACAGTTTTGCCCACCCAAATGTTTTTGATTTGTGACTGCTAATGGAAGAGTTTTGTGTACAGGAGACAAAAAGTCACCCTGGCCTAAAAGCAACATTAAAAAGTGGCCTCAGTTTAGCTCTTTGCTAGACTTTTAAGGGAAAACAAAGTTGAGAGAGAGAGAGGATTCGGCAGAGAGGATTCGGTCAGGAACATGAGCTCCCGGCAGCTCTCACACTGACTTTGGGAACTGGAGAGGAAATCAAGAAAACTCCTTATGAGTTAGACATTTCTGAGATGTCTGAGCGGATCAAGTCCGATGTCCCCCTCAGCCTAACAGAAAGCATTAAGAGCTTGCCCTCATCACATGCCAGTCTTACCCTCCTTCTTCGCAGTATTTGTGTGCGAAGGACAAAATGTCGGAGGCACGTCCACTGCCGTCACAAACCACCACGGGGACAGGAGGGTCTTCTCTAAGGTATTCCAGGACAACGGAAACCACATTAGGGCCGCCCTCCACCACGAGGCCCACGACAGGCACACCCTGGCCCAGCCCTGCAACAGAACCACACTTGCTCTTCAAGCCAACATGAACATCGCCAACTTGTCTTAAATGCCGAGACAGCAAAAAAGTACACGCTTCCTGCCCCAGGGCTCCCCCTGTGGCGTTGGTGTTGACCAACAGCTGGACTAACAGGCGAACTAAGTCAGAGGAAGCGTGACTGTGTTCATTCTTGCATTTGAATTTCGTATCATGGCCTCACTGTAAACTCCAGAACCTCAAAACTTGTGAGCTCCCCGACACTCCCGTGTGACCTAACTCCTGTAAAGAACCTGACACAGGGACACCTGGGAGTGAGTTTTAAGAGTCATTGATGAGAATGCTCCTCTTCTGCCTTGCCTGGGGGTGAAATGCCCACGCTGGAGGCTGTCTTCTAAGAATGATCCAGTGTAAGGAGGGCTGGGCAGCTAGAGGGGAGCTAGGTCAGTCCAGGGCATCTCTCGTACTGGCATCACAATGCCGAACCAACGCTCAAAGCACCATCTCACAGATGAGCAATTGTAAAAGGAATGATGCCCCAAATTGACTCATGAAGAGCAATGGATCTGGAATATAAGAACATATTTGCCTTTGGGACCTTGAAGAGGCATACACGTGGAGCAGTATGCTCTGGTTACTGCCACCAGGGCCTGGAATAAGGCAGTACAGGTTAAGCATGCCCAATCTGAATATCTGAACTCCAAAACCAAGAGCACTTTAGGCATCAATATATTTTTGATTGGAGACAATCAGTGGTAAATATTATGCAAATATGACAAAATTTCATCAACTCTGAAGTCTAAAACACTTCTGGCCCCATGGACCATTATTAACCCATTTCTAATGATTTATTTCCAGGCTCTGCCTCTGCTTTAAAATAAGTAAATAATTGGGCTCTTCAAGAACACATTAGGAATAGACAAAAGTTTGGTGATAGATCCAGTAGGGTGGGCTCTAGGAAGTAGGGGATGATAGGAGAATTCTGGGAAGCCGGGATCATACTGGGAGGAGAGTGGGGGAGGATTCTTCATGACAAATTTGCCTACCTGGAAATGTCAGCCGTGCCTGGCCAGGACATGTTACATAATTGTTCCTTGGCATCTACTGGGGATTAGTTCCAAGACATCACACTATTATCACCCTGAGCACCAAATTCAAGATGCTCAAGTCTCTTATATAAAATAGTGTATTATCTGCATCTACATTCTCCCGTGTGCTTGAAACCACCTCTAGAGACTTACAATCCCTGCGTGATGCAATGGCATGGAAGAAGTTATTATACTATGTTGTTTAGGGATAATGACTAGGAAAAAACTGTACACATTAATTAAAGACTAAATTTCTCTCCTGAATGCTTTCCATCTGTGGCCAGTGAAGTTCTGGGCTTTAGACCCTGTTAGGATTCAGGGTCACTATTTGCTGGTCAGGTTTTGCTAGGTTTCCATAGTTCTGATCAACACTGCAAGTGGCAAGTAGGGAAAATGCCCTTGACCTCACGGTTCTCAAGAGCTTTGGATGAAATCTGCCAGCACAGGTTATAAGAAGCCTTATAAGAAGAAGAGAATCTCAGTGAGGGAGTTCAGAGCCTCTGGCTTCCTCCTGCTATGCTTTCCCGAGTCGATACTTAAGTATTTAGAACAGCTTTGTTATCTCCTGCTGAAAGAATTCCAGTTAGGTTTATTTCAGCAAACAAGCATTGAAGGTACAACATGGGCTTCATGGCCATGAACAAGAAATGGATCAAAATGGCGTTGCTTCTGTCTTTGACATTCCTATCCAAGCAGGCTTGGGATCTTACATCTTCAGGAACGTGGTGACTTCGTCTCTGGAAGCAGAGGTGAACTTGTTCTTGGCTCAGGCTCCCAGAGCTCTCTGGAGTGGAGGTGACCACTGAGCCCCCCTTTGCTGTCCCTGCCCCACTCAGAGGCCTAGGCAAAGGATGACAAAGGGAAGCCCATGAGTCACGAATCCAGGAAGAACTCACAAGTCCAAAACAATGAAAGTGTAAACCAAATGCAACTGATTGATCAAGATCTGATTCTGAGGACCACACTGCACTCACATCAGTGAGGCTGGCTGCGCAAGATCAAGCCAATCCACATTTCAGCATGGAAGTGGGGAGGGGTTGACAAGTGCATGGTTTCTGTGAGAAGGAAGTCAGTTATCTTTAAGAGTGTGACCCCCCTCCCCGTAGGCTGACCACACGCCAGTGGATGGTCCCACACCCGTAAGTGCACGGTCAGCACAGTAGGACACAATGAGTTGTTTTTAAAAAGAGGGCATGAATTCGGTGGGTAGGGAGGTAAGGGTAGATCTGGGAGAAGCGGGGCAGGGGGGTGAATATAAAAAGAATAAATTGTATGACATTCTCAAAGAATTGATGGAAATATTTTTTGACTGGTTCTTGGCAATCCGTGGCCTTTCATGGAGGCTACCCAATCCTAACCACTTCCTTACATTACGACCATTTCCCAGGCCTAGATTGTCGTGCACAAAGATATTACTGGTGATGTTAAGAATAAAATATTCTGTGAGATGATTTAATAATTGTTTGACAGAGTTTTTGCATGTGGCCATGTCCCAGGAGGTTATGCCAGCTCCCTTCGTTTTAACAAGCTCATCCTTCGTCTGGTTGGGGCCAGTCCTTTCTCTCTATCTTATCCTCAAATTTACCCCAGCAGTGAGTGTTCTTTCCTCAGAGCTGTGCCAACTGGACCAAGCAAGCATGGTGCCCATTAGGATCAGATGGCCCTGCAGCCAGGTCCAGGGACTTCCTCACCTGGCCCTCTTAGTCCATGAGAGAGACTCAGATCTACAGAGATGTTTAATGACCCTACAACACTTATCCGTTCATAGGATGAATCATACTAAGTCTTTGGAGAGCAATTTTTTTTCCTGATAAAACATTGAAGAAAAAAAAAAAAAAACAGCCCTAACTACAGTAAACAAGAATGAGGACAAGATGATGGACAGTGCCCACCCTCACTGTGACAAACAATGCGAAGGGTATTTCTCAGACCAACTTGTGAACTTGGGCAAAGTGTCACATGACTTCTGTGTGAAGATAATGATAGGTGGCTAGGGCAAAGGGTCTGACTATGTTCCATGGACCTGGCAAGAATCAAGACTCTCAGCATCCCTGGGTAACTTCCTTCTCAGCGGGCATCCACTCTGGTGGAGCTGGTCCCCAGCTGGTGTCCCCAGCCTCCTAGGACTTACTTGTGTTGATCTTCTGGAGGGAGATGTGTTTTTCCAGCTGCCTTCGAAGCTTCACCTCGGCGCCATACTTGCCCAGGGTGCCGTTGTCAGCCAGGATGAAGTGAGTGTGGGAATTGTTGAGCACCGAGAGCTTGCTCAGAGGGTTGGACATGGTCTGGTAGACTCTCGTTACCTAACGAAAAGCACGATGCAAATCCAAGCTGTAGGACTTAGATATTAAGAGTCACAGGGCATTCAAGCACTGTGTACATGTACCACATGTAAGCTTAGTCTCATTTCTGTACCGTACACACTGAAGGCTGTTTTCTCAATCAGTGTGTTAAGACAGAAAGAAACTTGTTTGCTCCTGCGGCGTTCCTAATGCTGTGACCCCTTAATACAGTTCCTCATGTTGTGGTGACCCCCCCCAACCATGCAATTATTTTCGTTGCCACTTCATAACTGTAATTTCACTACTGTTATGAATCGAAATGTAAATACCTGATATGCAGGGTGTATTTTCATTGTTACAAACTGACTCAAAGGGCTTGCAGCCCACAGGTTGAGAACTGCTGCTTTAGATAATGGTAACCCAATAATTGAACACTTATTTATTGCAGAGAAATGAAAACTGGCAGTAACACAAAATCTTGAGCACACATTAGTGTCTCTGTGTGTGCCTCTATGTGTGTATGTGTGGTGTATATACATAGATATATGTGGGTGTGGGTGGTGTACATACATAAATATGTGAGTGTGTATGAGCGTGTGTGTGTGTGTGTGTGTGTGTGTGTGTGTGTGTGTGTGTGTGGTCAACCTGAGCATCTGCCTCAATTGCTCTCCACCTTATTTTTTAAGACAAGGTCTCTCTCTCTCTCTCTCTCATTAAACGTGGAGCTGACTGACTTGCTAGGCCAGCAGACACTGAGCCCCTAGAACCCTGACTTCATTTCCAGCACTGGGATTACAGTCACATGCTATCAAACCTGGCTTTATATATGAGTCTTATGAATCCAAACTCAAGTCCTTATGCTTGTTCAACAAGCATTTTACCCACTCACTGAGCTGTCTCCCCAGTCCTCTGAGCACACATTTTATAGCAACTTTATTTGTAATAGGCCAGCTATAAACTGTGTGAGATGTTCTTCAAGAGACAGTGGTTAAACAGTCTGTAGTAGTATATCCAGATCACAGAACACAACACCATTCATCAGTGGGAAGGAACACATGACAATCTGAGTGTCCTGAGAGTTACCTCGGCTGGAAAAACCCATCCCTATAAGGTTGCATGTTATGTGATTCCATATCCTGAAAATAACAAAAACATTATAGAGATATGAAACACATTGGTGATTGTCAGTGTTAAAGAGGAAGCAGAGATGGGAGGAAATTGGTATAGATATTTAAGGAGACAGGGGGCTTCCTTGGGTTGATGGCTATGTTCTGTGTCTTGATGGTATCAATGTCAACGTCTTGATTGTACCATCATTTTGCAAGAAGCTTCCACCAGAGGGATGAGTGAAGGGTGTGCTCTGGTATTTCTTACAACAACGTATGAATTTATAATGATCTCAAAATACAGACTTCAATTTTTAAAAGTTGTCAATGTCTTCAGAGAAAACTTACGTCTTTCCCAACCAGATCTTCCTTGTTCTCCACCATACCCCACGGAGCAATTCCTATAGCACAGAGCCGGCCTCTAGACTTGGAGGAGTGGTCTTTCAAGGCATCTCCCACATGGCTGACAACACCTGCGAGCAGCCATATGCCACATTTCAGGCCCTTCTATGCCACACCACATCACCACTGACAAACTTCAGGGGCGCCTGCTCTGAGCCTCCATAATCCCTGTGGATCAGGGGTGAGACCTGTTCTCTTCCCGAAGAGAACACATCCCACACAGGTCCTTGTTCATCATAGCCACTGATCCTGTGTTAACGCCTGAAGTAGAGAAATAAGAGCAGACCCCAAAACAGCTGGGCAAGGATTTCCTCTACAGATTTCTATGACCCAAAGCTAGAAGTCACTGAGATCTCATCGGTAGTCCTTGGCTACATTCTGCTAACAGCAGGAGACAGACCACCAGTCATATTCCTTAACTCATATATTTTCAGTTTATTTTCCCACAAAACATGGGAACAATGCATATTGATTGGCTCATGGAAAAGGACACTTGTCTATGGCTATACTCAGGGAATGGCACAGACTGAGTGACTTGGATGTTCACTGCCATCACTGTTATTCCCACTGAGGTTTAGACCTCAAACGTCCCCCAAAGCCCCATGTTAGATGCCTAGTGTCCAGCTGGCGACTGTTGGGAGGTGGTGAAAACCATAAGAGAAAGGACCCAGCATGTGGTTGGTGGGTCACTGGATGTGCCCTTGCAGAGCTGGCAGCTCCAGTCACGCTCTCTGTTTTGCTTCACTACCATGTTTTGCTCCCACCATGAGGTACTGACTGCCACAGGTCCAAAGCGGTGGGGCCAACTGACCACAGGCTGAAACCTTTAACACTGGGAGCCAGAGTAAACCTCTTCCCTTTATTAGCTGATTATCTCAGGTGTCTGTTGGGTGCTGGAAAGCCACCTAACAAAATTATGTTTAGACTATTTAAACAGATCAGCCACAACAAACAATAAAACCCTGCTGAATAAAGGTTCCATTCTTGTTACAGCGGGGATCAGGATTCCATGTGTCCCCTCTCCTGGCCATTCTTACTAGGAGCCCCTCTGCAACCTCAGTTGAGTTCCAGGTGTGCAGATTCACAGCAAGGGCGGGGCCTTTCTTACCAGTGCTCACACCCCCAGTGAAAATCCAGGCCCCTGTGGTCATGGCAGCTTTGATCAGGCCTTTCCCAAACACCTGCTTCAGCTTGGGCTGCATCTCAAAGCTCTGGAGGCCTCCATGCACGGATATCAAAAGCTTGGGGAGCTCCAGCTGCCAATCTTTCACCATGAGATGGAGCAAGGAGTCTGGCTTGGTGTCGTAGGAAACGCGGATATACTGGAAAAGAATGCACGGTGCTCAGTGCCTGCTCTTGGTTTTGTTTCTCCCGTCAGAGGGGAACATGAGTACCACACATGTTCAAGCAAGAGCTCCCTCAGGGCCTCACGGCCCTCTGTGACCTGGGCCCTCTGCATTAATCTTTAGCCAAGTGACTAAAGGGAACTTGGGGGAAAGACGGCCAGATTTAGCAAGGGAAAACACAGGACACCAGGGCTGTGGTCCAAATGTTTGTGTTACCCTGACAGCCACATGCTAAAACTCTATCCCAGTGCAGCAGTGGTAAGGGTTAGATAAGGGACAGTGTTCCAGAGGCCCATGGAGTTTACTCATTCGTCCTGTATGCGAACATACAGCAAGAAGGTGTCATTTATTAAACAAGGGGCAAAACTGGATGAACTGGGACCTTGACTGCAGGCGTCATAGCCTCTAAAACTGTGCATAGTACATTTTTGTTTATAAATCCCCCCATCTAAAGTGTTGTAGCAGCCGCTGACCAGGCTAATGTGCCTGTCTACATCTGAATTTTTAAATGGTTTAAAAATGAATATTTTAAATGATTTATCACAGGATCTTTACTCAAAGCAGCACATCACATATAAGAGTTGGTATAGAACTGTACTAAAAATTATGTCTTCTTTTGTCTGACGTTCAAACATATCTGAGTGTCGTATACTTGTTTGCAAACGTAACCTTGAAAGAATCAATTCCCAGTTGGCTCAGCTAGAACAATGGTCCAGGATGTCGGGCAGCGCTATCATTGAGTGAGTAGGAAAGGGTCATGAGCCCACATGTGGACTAGCCTTCTTCTCCTCAGGGTGAAAGGGAAATTAATGGTCAGAGTCCCTGTGTGTTGCCTTTCTGTGTCCATGCTAATACATAGAGTGCCATTCCAGAAAATTTTGTGTTGTGGTATTTGAAACATAACTGAGTTTTATTTGAATAATAATGTTGGACCAATGAAATGAAATTGCAAAAACAGCATTGAGAATCAGCCGCATGGCATTGTGGGCTGGCACCTCCCCTCACTGCAGGACCCACCAGAAAGGGAGCTAGCATTCCCTATCTATAGCAAACTGTGAGGGACTGTTCCTCTCCTCTTGCTAGCTGAGAAGAGAAGACACAGGGAAGCTGACTTCAGAGGAAAATGCTTGTAGAGGCTCCCCATGCGCCAAGGATGGTGGCAAGTCCACGGTTATTATTACTGTTTTAAAGAACTTTCTTATCATTAGGTGTACCGTTTTTTGGTTTTGTTTGTTTGTTTTCTTTTTTTGTTTTTTTTTGTTAACTCGACATAAGCCAGGGTCATCTGGAACCTCAACTGAGAAAATGTTTTTATCAGACTGGCCTGTAGGCAAGTTTGTAGGGCATTTTCTTGATTAATAATTGATGTGGGAGGGCCCAGTGCACTGTGGGTGATGCCAGCCCTGGGCAGGTGGTCCTGGGGTGTATAAGAAAGCAGGCTGAGCAAGCCATGAGGAGCAAGCCAGTGAGCAGCACTTCTCCATGGTCTCTGCTTCCGTTCCTGCCTCCAGGTTTGTGCCTCGAGTTCCCTCAGTGATGAAATGTTACCTGGTAACATAAGATGAAATAAACCCTTTCTCCTCATTTCTTTTGACCACAGTGTTTATAGCAGTAGAAAGCACCGGAGGACACCAGGTGGGGCAATACAGAGTGTGTGCAAGGTTGGGCTAGGGCGTGCCTTGTGGTTTAGAGCTTGGAGTGAATTCACGGTGGCTGCGTGTACTTTACAGTGATGTAAAATCCATCCACGCAGATTCACCTCATGGACTTGCAGTAATGTGCCATGAAGGTTTAGCTGTAAGCCTGAGGAAGATCCAGGTCTCTGCATCCTGGGGGCCAGGAGACAGGCTCTGGTGAAGGCGGGGTCCCTGTGCACAGTGCTCCATCACCCCTCTTACCATGGCTTTATTGGAGTAGCCCCCGCCCTGGAATTCGAGAATCCCATAAGAGTCTGTTGGGTAGCTCTGGGTGTGTTTGCTGACAGACCATTTCCCCGCCTGCGCGTCCACCTGCTTGCTCTCCTCCCCTGTTGTGCTGGGAGCCCCACTGGGCAATGGGGGGATGTGCTGGTTAATGAGCTGACCACAGCAACACCTGAAAGAAGAGCAAAGCAGACTGGTCAGCAGCGTCTCTTCCTTCCCTCCCACGAGTGAGTATAAACTAGCCTACATGGATGAACTGGGTCCAACCAGGGCCACAAGAATATCTTCATTGTCAGTTTCATCAGGGATGGAAGTGATCCCTGTGGTTCTCTTTCCAAAAAAGCGACACATCACTACTTACATACCAGTCTGCTTACAACACAATGGATGACTGTTCTTTCTTACTGAGTGAGTGAGTGGTCATCGTTTACTATCTTGAGGACATTAACAGGAGCTGGGCCCTCTGAACACTACTGAACATTTTGTGACAGAGTACAACCACAGCTCTGGAGTGGATAAGTGGCCTTCTGGAATTCTACAATGCTGCAGGATTCTTCTGTTTTTTAGTGAAACCTTTTTTTTTTTCTGCCCAAGTAGCACTGAAGGTTGAGTGGTCCTGTCCTGAGCAGTCATGTTTGGGCTTTGCAGATCTTGATGTTCAGTGTCTCTGCATAGCTCAGCCAACCTCTGTCCCACGCTCCTTCCTAGTCTCCTCTGAGCATGTCCGTGGTCTTTCCATGCATGCCCAGGGTTTCCTTGGTCACTGTCATGGTTGGCTGGCACACAGTTCATGCCTAAACCACCAAAGCTTGGAATGCCCCTTAGGGAGAACAGCAGGGGCCCAGAGTGATGTCTTGGCACATGTGGGGGGCTCTCCTCCCCTTCTGGTTACTTCGTCAGTGTTGTGAGCTGATATTTGGGGTTTCTTTCTCTCTCTCTCTGCTACTCCATCCCCTTTTCTCACCTTTCCTTTCTTCTCCTCCCTCCTTCTTCCTTTTTTCCATTCCCTTCTCTCTTCTCCTTTCCCCTTCTGCCTTTCCCCTCATCCCATCTTCTCCCTGCCTTCCTTCCTTCTTCCCTCCCTCCTCCTCCTCCCTCCCCCTCCTCCCCCTCCCCTCTCCCTTCCTTCTAGTGGTTTCCACCAGTCTGGATTCTTACAAAAGCTCATGTGCATTTTAGAACTCGATTGTCAACTTCCATAACAAAGCCACTCTGGTGGGGCAGTGTTAGTCAGACTTCTGTTTCTGCCGTGGGGGGACAAGGAGGTGGTGTGGGAGATTGGTTTGTGTTGTAGCTCCGAGACCACCAATGGAGTCAGACCTCAGTTTGGAGTCCACATTCAGCTGGCTAAAGCGGACCATAGAGCTTTCTGGCCAACTCAGAGGAAGATAGGGGGGACACACAGGAGGAATAAGGAGGGGCCAAAAGAGATGCACAGCCCTTTTGATCGGGGAAGGTAGAGAAGAGAGTGAGGTGATTGTTTCTCTGTTGCTCTGTGGATCTTTCAGGTTTATCCCCTAATATCTGACTCCCGAGATTTGTTTTTCAATAAAACAGTAAAAGAAACCACAATAAGGAAGAAAGGTTTAGTTCACAGTTTCAGAGACCTGTGGAGGAAGAACAGAACCAGTCCCCTCTCTGGCCAGGACACAGAGAGAGAAGGCCTGTGTTAGAAGTCCCCTTTCTCTCTCTTGCTGTACCAGGGCCCCGGCCTTGGGGATGGTGTGTCTCACACTCAGGGCAGACCTTCCTCCCTTAGCTAGCCCTTTCTGGAACCACCCTAACAGACACACCCAGAAGTGTGGGCCACTAATGTAGGTGTTCCTTAATCGAGTCAAGCTGACGTCGAGATTAGCTGTCCTCTGGGGATTAAGTCGAATTTGTGTGTCATTTTGTGAGCCATTTTAATCATGACACATCTTTGGATCTGTGAGCAGCGATGTTTTCCAAATTGCTTAGAACTTCATTCATTTCTTTCACTGATGTCTCAGTCTGGGAATCTGTATTACTGGCTTCATGCAACTAGTTGGCAGAGTGCCCCCCCCCCCCGTCCCCAACATGTTTTGGGCAGAGCTTATGGAGAATTTGTGTTGATTCTTTTGGAACGGTTCCAGAGGTCAGTGGAGAGAGACCATCTGGACCTGGGTTCGTTCTGATTACTAATAACGACCAATGGGGAGGCTTTCGACCACTGGCCCTGACCGTACCCGTTACTTAATGTAAGTGTATTTCCATTGGGTATTTCTCCCCTGAGCCAGCTTGGGTAGTTTGTACCTTTCTGGGAAGTTGCTAAATTATCTAATTTGTTGTAGAAATCACAGTATTGCTTCGTGCTGATTTCTAAGACTGCCTGTTACTCTCACGCCTGCCGTTACGGTCTTGGCTCTGCAGTCCTCTTCAGTTTGGCTAATTGAGTCACAGATTCCTGTTCTTTTCCGAGAACAACTTCTGGCTTTTGCCACCAAAGTCCCTCTGCCCTGCAGCATGGGCCGCACAAGCCTCTCCTTCCTCTTGAAGCATGGGCGTCTTCCTTCTGCTTGCTCCCCGTCCACTCTGCTCTTAACTGTGTCTTCTGGTGGATGGCTATTTAGAAGTTCTCTTCTTTCTTAATCCAGGCGTTTATGGGCACGAACCTCGCTCTCAGCCTATGTTAGTGCATCTCCTCAGCTTTGGTGTGTCATGTCTTTATTCTCATTTGTCTTGGAGTATTTTATTCCCTATCTGTTCTCAGCTTTGATCTACTGGGTACAGAGAAGTATCTTCACTTTGTGGGGTACCAGGTTTTTTCTTCTTCTATTGATTTCTAATTTTATTTAATTATGGTTGAGGACCATGCTTTGACGTGTTTAAGAATATTAAGGCTTATGTCACAGCTTGGCCTCTGGTCTGTCTTGGAAATGATCACCTGTACTTGAAAAGATTGTGTTGGTCACGTGTTCTGTAGACACAGTTGTTCTGATCCTTCCCAGAGATAGACGTTCTTTTCATATAAATAGATTAGAGAGTTGCAGACACCCCAGAAGATTTCCTGAGACTTTCAAAGATCTAGCTGGGAGAGAGCCCAGGGAAGAGCTGCAAAGAGGGATTCTCTGGCAGGGCGTTTGCTCTCAACAGAGGAGCTTATTAGCCCTATGACTCTTTATTAATGGATCCTGTGGGGACAAATTCTGGCATGTCCTTGCCTCTTCACCCTTCTCCCACAGACACGAGAAGAATAGTTGCTGAGGCATGCTCTTGTGACTCAGATAATGCCTCCACAATAGCATCGGACATACCTGTTTGGGTCTTTTGTGCTGGGAATTACAAAGATGCATTCCCTTTTGCAAAATGTTTTCTCTATCCAAGCTTTCTGACCCTGGAAGAGAAAGGAATGAAAATTAGATTCCATAAGCCATCACCAGGGTTCATAAAAAAAAAATCACATGACTTGCAAGATGGATCAGAGGGTAAGGGTGTTTGCCACCATGCCTGATGACCTGAGTGAAATTCCTGGAACCCACATCTAAGGAGAGAGCAGACTCCTGCAAGTTGTCCTCTGCTCCATCTATGCACCATTACACATGAGTACATGCACTCACTCACTCACTCAATCAATCAATGTAATTTAAAAAAATTAATATGCCATTAATAGGAAGTTTCCTATCCTGTGTGTGTGTGTGTGTGTGTGTGTGTGTGTGTGTGTGTGTGTGTGTGT
>CABHPR010134469.1:0-20256 GCA_902168415.1 Peromyscus melanophrys | reverse complement strand
GGAGGGGAGTGAGAGAGAAGAGGTGGGGAGGGAGCGAGAGAGAAGAGGCACTGGGGTGCAGTGAGAAGGCACAGGGAAGGAAAGGGAATCAGTAGGGTTGTTTTCTGTTAATGCTGATATTCCAGACAGAAATTCTGATTTCCTTGTTAGGATTTCTCCATTTTCTGAAGCATATGTGGTCAGTTCCTCCTCCAGTTCTCTGTGATCCCAGAAAGTTTTCTAGTTAATTCTCCTCACAAGGTTTAAAGTGAACAGAACCAATGCTGCTTCCTAATAAAATGTTTCCACGTTAACGTTGATCAGACAAATGCAAACCAGCACATATCTGGTGATGATGTGGTTGTGCTCAGATGGGGTCTGAGGTCATGTACCAAGTTCCCAGGTGACTGCCGCTGGGCGTTCAGGAATGGTATTGCCCTGAGCAAGCCCAGCCAGATGGCTACACAGTTTGGCTCAGTATCCCAGCACCAGAGGAAAGAGTGACTCCCCCTCTGCTGCCTTGGTCTCAGGCGCTAACTTGACTCATCTCACTCACAGGCCTCATCTAATGTCACATCTTCTTGTTCCAGCTACGTGCACGGCCCCAGCATCATCTGGGAGTTTGATTTTCTGCATAACTTACTGCTAACTTTGTTCTTTGTATTTTGTATTTTTTGGATTAACATGTTTTATTTTAAAGTTATTAGACCATTTGTGCCAGTTTTAAATCTCACATTAGTGGATCAGTTCACTGAAATGTGATTGTCGATGTTTATTTCCCCAAGACAATATATGAACTATCTAAACCATACCCAACAGTCTACCTTCTATACATGCTACTGACCATTAATCCCTATCTGTGGAAAAAATTATTACAACAATTTATTGTTGGATAGCTCTTTGTAGGCTACTAAACCTTCTGATGTATACCAGTTCATTCTATTGTCTAATCCTTTGTGTATAACTTTTCATCATTGTCTGTGTTCATAACAATCCTTAGCACTACATAGGGTATCACTTGTGAGTTTGGCTGCTCTCCAGTTTAGGGACTGCAGGTTTACACAGAATCCTTGTGCAGAGACAGCTGTTTTCTGAGAGGGTCTTGGAAGTCAAGAGCTTTGCATGAGCACTGGGGTATTATAACAGTCCATCAAGAAGTTCAAGACTGAAACTATTTCAAGTCTCTTTTGGTCCACAGAAAACCCTAACATGATATCACAACTTTGCATGACATCATGGGATCTGTCTTTTATGTATAGACTAGAATATCTGATTTCCCTCAAGTAAGAAGCAAATTTCTACCCTTCCAAATTGAAATAGACTCCATCAACCTAGACATGTGTCAATACACAAAAGAAGAAAATGTGGTACATATGCACAGTAGAGTGTTGTTCAGACATAGGATGAACAAAAGTATACCATTTTAGGGAAATAGATGAAACTGGACTGTTTAGCAAGGAATGAGGACCAGAAAGGGGATAGGGTGTGAGAGCAGGTGATGGTGAATATGATCAAAGTATTGATATATATGTATGAAAATGTTGTATTGAAACTTGTAATTTTTTACAATAAATATATAAATTCTGCCTATATAATGCCCCCTTTTTAAGGAGTTTTTCTACCATTCTCTTCTCCTTCAATGAGAATTAAACTTCTCTTACCCATTGTTCCCTGCCTCCTGCTTTGCCTGTTTCTCATACTTAGCTATCTGGACCTTACCAGAACATCCCTTTTGGCTTAAGGTGAGATGAAGATCCCCTTGGAGTCTACCATTGAGCTAAGAATTCTATAGAGGATAGAATCCCACAGGCCTGTGGTTCCTCATGCATCCAGGGTTCCCTCTGAGAGACAGAAAACACATGTAAAATAATAATAGATGTTTAATATTTAAAAGTGTGTCACAAAGTGTTTACAGTACACCAGGGGAACAAAAATATTCTCCGTAAGGAAAACAGTTCCAGGGAAGCAGAAAGTGTTAGGAAATTGTTGAGAATTTGCAAGAAAGCTCTGAACCACAGCAGGAGGGAGAAGTAGGAGAGATATGACCAGTGACTTGACCACCATCTATTTGTGTTCTGGTCAGTTTTTCCATACAGCACAGGAGATACAGTGTCTAGCCCTCAAGTGTGGTGTTGCAGTCTTGAAGATGGAGACAACTGACACTCCACGGCATAGCACATGTGTCTAGTTGGGGGCACAGGTGGGACTCTGTGTTGTTTTTGCAATCTCTCTGTCTCTCAGCTGGAACTTGCTCCATTGGACTGAAGTCCATAGTCAACTCCACCGATTTCTCAAGTTCGCAGAAGCTTCTCTCCATGAATACTAATCAATAGATACTTAGAAGTCAGCAAAATCTAAGAAAAATGAATTTAGAAATGTGCCAAGCAGTCATAGGAGTCTCCCAAGACTGGTGGGAAATCCCAGACATTGCTGTGTTGCAAATTTTCTAGGTGCAAACAGTCACACCTCACTATCTGCAGTTCTCAGGGAACACAAATGCAAGCCCACAACAGAGCTCACCCTGCCTTTTGAGCAGGAAAGGCTGCCTGGGTGCTGGCAAGGTTTCTATACTCTGTCTAGGTACACACTTGGCAAGACTGTAACATTAGCAAAGGTTACTCTTTCACTCCAAAGGTCACAGAGGAAGCTGAAGGGGGTGCTGCCTTGTAGAAGACGGGTATCTCCCCAAAGTAATGTAGGTGTCTCACCATGCCTATGACATTTGTATGCGGATGTTTAACCACAGCCCTGCTCTACACCAACCCTGGGCTTTCCCTTCCTTCTGGACTTAACTATCATTTGCAAAATAAGTAGAGAATTCTGTTACACTCATTGTGACATTGAGCTCCCAGTAACATTGAATAAAGTTACATAAGACTCAGACTCACCTTCTCACTTCTTCTCACTAGTCAGATCTCAAGGGCCACATGTGGCTAGTGATTGTCACGTTGATGGGAGATTAGCAACTATTTCCATCACCACACAACGTTCTGTTGAAAATCTCTGGTGGAGATGTAGATGGTCCTTTGTAGTTGAAAACTCGCCAGTCCCTGCCTACACACCATCTGTGTTAATCAGAATAACAAGGCATGGACTCTTGGACCAGAACAGCTGCCCTTGTGTGCAGAGCATGATAATGAGGGTGGCATTTGCAATGAAATGGGGGTGGGGGCTGGCTGATTCCAGTGTTCACCCACCAACAGATTCAGCCAGGAACACAATGGAAAACCCTGCTAAAGAGGAGTGGGCTGTAGAGAACTGGCAGACACATGGCGCTCAGATTCCTTATTCCCCAAACTCCCACTAGGTTAAACTTATGGCCAGGACAGTTCTCAGATAATAAATTCTTTTATTGTTTATTCACTCAGAATCTTCTGACTCAGAGTAATTCACAACTTAGAGCCTAATGAATGTTACAAGGGCAGAATCTGAAAGTAATCTGCATTCAGAGAAATCATCCTGAATTTACCTTCCTAGCAGGTCTATAAGGAGCAGGCCACCTAGGACAGCTATGTCTCTCTGCCTAAAGCAAGGTTTTTCCGGGGCCAAGTAAGACATCCAGCTTGCCTGGATCTACTCTTTTCTTGGGAACACTTGATCCGAGGTTGTTGGGTTTTAAGGTTCTTGAGTCTAAAGGGGTCTATGGTAGAGAACAGAGTGACTATTGGAAGCCTCAGGGGATGCTAGTCAAATGGAATAAATCCTGCATGTTGCTCCTTCTGGTGCATTGCAACAAAGCCACAGATGACTAGTTACTAATACTCCAGGAAAGTAAGACTGGACAAACCTCCACCAGTGCTGTTTCAAGATGCCTTAGACATATTTAATCATTTCAGCCTCATATAAACTTGTAGAGTAGGTGGTACTGTTGTTCCCATTTTACAGTGTGAAAATGAGACACAAAGATTTGAGAAAACTTGCACAGAATCACACACCTAACAGGTGACAGCAATGGGCTCTGCCCTCAGGAATCCATACTTCAGCATCTTCATGTTTTACCAGTCTTCTTCAGCTAATTTTCTGTACCTGTAATGGATCTTGTGAATGGCAAACTAATTGTATGTAAACGATACATTTTTCTCATTATAAAGAAGACATCAAGTATGCTGTAACTCTGTCAGGAGTGGGTGGCCCTATTGGAACCAATCACTGACCTTAATAGTCACACGAATCAAAACTCAGCACGTCAGTAAGAGGCTTCTAAGTAATATGTACTGACCAACTCAACTGACTTTGCCCTTTCCTTATCTAGAGACCAGAAGCAGTGAGATAGCCACATGACTATAAAAGGTGGACACAAAGGAGGCACAGGCAAGCAAGGAGCTGGACCTGTGAATGGGGCAAGTGAGAGGAGCCTGCTGAGGCCTGTCTGACGCTTGCCCTGCTTTAGGAAGGTTTGCTTAAACAGAAAGTACCAAGTTTCTACCCTTGGTCCCTGGAATGCAGAGCATTCTGGGGAAGACATTTGCTAAGAGATCTCTGAGGTAATTCCCTGCCCTAGTCAGAGGCCAGAGAAAGACAGTAGGCTGTATTTCTTCAGTGAAGTTACCTTCTGCTATGAAGCTGCACCTCGAAAGTCTTAGAGCATGCTACAGGCTTGGGGATATCATAAGCAGCAACTTGAAAGTAGTGGTTTACTCGGGGACTATCTGACAGCCATTCTGCACCCTGCTGTATAGACTGCTGCTTTGTCCTCCTAAACGGATTTCCCGAACCTGCAGGTGACTTAGGGAAGACTGACATCCCCTAAGACCGCCTCTCCCTCTCCTCTTCAACATCCCCATTTCTCCACGTGTCCCCCAGTCAGAGTTCCAGCATGGAGAACCCATGCTTTGGCCATTCCACTATCTAGTTACTTTCCTTGTGCTATCCCAAACGTCTTCCATTCCTTAACTGACAAGCCCTTCCTAGTCTACATTCCAGGGCATATATAGTCCAGATGCAGCCATCACTACGTTTATATCTGGTTTAGACACTTGATAGCAGGAGATAGAAATAAGTGCTTAATAAGTGTGTATAGCTAAATATACTATTGAATGAAGGAGGTTCTTCTGTAGATAGCATGACTCTGAATTCAACAGATGAAAATACCATCTCCAGGCACACTAGTTGAGGAAATTCTGGTCATTGGCTTTCTTAAGACCTTCCATCATTTAAAAAAGTATATATCCCCTTCCTTCTGTTCATGCCAGTAGAAAGTCACAGAAGTAAATAAATGTAGACATGAGTAAGATAATTGCTATATTAATGTGTTGTAGTAATATTTTTGATCATTTAAAGAGTAATGTTTAAGAGATTTTTGTCTTTGAGGGTAACATCCTGTTTTCATGATGTTAACACAGATGTGTCCCTGGGGGCTCACTTCAGTCACTTGCTGTCTAAAACATGGTGTCAGTAATACAGACCAGCACTTCTGTGTTGTGTGATATTTTGTTTGTGTTCTGACAAATAATGCTTGCCTAGAGATCAGAAGGCAAAGCTAGCCAATAGTTAACCATAGAGGCCAGGTGGTGGTGGCTCACGCCTTTAATCCCAGCACAATAGGGAGGTAGAGATAGGAATATAAGGTGGGTGGTGACAGGATCTTGGCCCTTTTTCGGTCTGAGGATCCAGAGAGGTAAGAAGTCACTAGTGGCTGCTCCTTTGCTTCTCTGATCTTTCAGGCAAGCTTTATTTGTCAGAACACAACCAAAATCTCGCACAACACTTCTGTTTACATGTGTTTACATTACACATTTGAACAGAGATTTCAGTGCTCTGAGTTTTCTTCTCAGGCTTTAATCAGGGTAAATGTCATGTACAAATTCACAAACTGAGATTAAAATATTTGAGTTTAACATTTAAAATTTCAAACAGGACAAAGTATTAGCTGGAGTCCCTTTGAATAAGAAAGATTTATATTTTCCTAATTTTGGACATACAAGACCACCCATGGTCCAGTGGCTGGTCACACATCTAAGAGAGTATAGGCAGTACTAGTGTATTTTAAAAAATGAGGATACACAGTAGTGTGGACATGGAATGGGGGTGAATCTGGGAGGAATTGGGATGAAGATGATCAAAATGCAATCTATGAAGCTTTCAAAGAGTCCATAAAATTACCTTTTTTAAAAAAAGTTTGCAAGCAAAGCTTTAAATTATAAGAGTTAATTGTAGAATTTATATTAACAAATACTGATAGCTAAAGTTTAAAAATAACTGGATAATCTTTCCTGTTAGCTGACATCTGAAGGAAGAATGGGACCCTTTCCTTCATAGAAATATTGGTTTTTATCTTCCTTTTATCTTCTCTTCCAGACAGGCATTAAGAAGTGGGGTAGTAGCTGCTAAAGGAGCCAAATGATGCTGTCTAGACCCTGTAGGAATTTATCACAAACATGACTGCCTTGAGTTTTCACAGGATGCTGTCTGAAATGGGCAATCGGGCAGGTGGAAGCGTCTCGCACATGGATATTCAATATCTATACATTGGGGCATGAAGGAGGGTAGAGGGAGAAAAATAGGGAAGACAGGGGAATGGAGAATAACACAAAGCCACAGCTTCAGCAAAGCAAACAGAATGAAACCACCATCCCACACTTGCATGAGGTACTTTGAGCCTGGGGTGAATTCATCAGAGCATACTAGCGTGACTGGGGAGAGTTGTCCCTGAAGCCTGGGATCCTACAGGATCCTACAGGAAAAGGCCAAATCAGTTCACTTGTGTTGCAATGTTTGACAATATTCTAGTGTACATTTCAAAATAGCTGGAAGAAGAATTTAGAGTGCCCTATTCACAAAAACATGACAGATGCTGGAAGTGATGTTTCCAGTTTAACACCACAATTTGACATCACACAGAGGGATACATGTGTCCAAACATCACACTGCACTCCACAAATAAGTGCATTCATCATGTGGCAGTTAAAAACAGAATTAGAGGGACTGAAGAGATGGCTCAGTGGTTGAGAGCCCATACTGCTCTTGTAGAGGACATGGAATTGGTTCTCAGCACTCACTGTGTACCTCACAACCATCTGTAA
The DNA here is from genome assembly GCA_902168415.1 of Peromyscus melanophrys. Taxonomy (NCBI): domain Eukaryota; kingdom Metazoa; phylum Chordata; class Mammalia; order Rodentia; family Cricetidae; genus Peromyscus; species Peromyscus melanophrys. Next base: position 13,255 of record CABHPR010134469.1, on the reverse strand, counting down.
TTCCAGTTCTGGCCTTTGAGGGCACCACACAGACACACACGCGCACACACACACACACACACACACACACACACACACACACACACACACACGGTGAAGATTCCTAACACTCAGACACAATAATTAAGAATAAATGCATCTCTAAAACTTGGGGGGAGAAAAGGACATCTGAGTGAGAGCAGGGACCACAGGCACGTGACAAGCACTTACGCACCTAACTGATAGGACAATATTTTGAAGATGCTTCATGCCTTTGGCTGGTTGCTTCTGTCCAGATTGAGTGCATGTGATCACTGCCACCGTGAGATGATGCCAAGGGCAGTTCCAGGCAAGTGACAACACCATGCTTCATGTGTGAGAATTGGGAACACTTGCATTTGGAACCATGGTAAGGTAAACACCTTCATTAGAGGACCTTCAGCTCCTCACTAATATAATAAATACAGCAAACGGAACATCAGTTTGAATGAAGTGTCCCAGGATGGCCTGCTGGGTCCTGGTGGGACAAGAGTCATAGAATTGCTGTCATTCTAGAGACTTTATTGACTGGTTTGGATCAAACTTCCAGAAGCTGTATGAAGCAACAGCAACTCCCCATGAACATTATTACTAAGGTGGTATGCTTTGATTTATAAATCCATTGGACAGAAACTGAACTGTGTGGGGGAAGAAAAATGTAAAAATAGGAAGCCCATATCAGAGGACAGAAGAAGCATTCTGATATTGATTGGTCATGTCAAGTTGCTACCACCAAAATAAAATTGCTCTAGAGAGGAACAATTTTAACAGCAGTAAGTCAGACCACACTGTGTGAAAGGAAAAGAAAACTGCGAAAATGAAATAGTTCCTATGACTTTTTAACAGATAGAAACATGCACACATTTGTCAAAATTCCTTACATTTGTGGGTTTTGCTACTTCACTATATTTAAATTACGTTTTAATACAGTGTTTAATATAAATACTATATCATTACTACCACAGTGGCTAACTTAAAGATAATGGAAATCGCCTGGTAAAAATGTCAAGCGCTAGAAGTACGGCTGTTGAAAATAAGAATGTTCGGAATCACATTGACAAAACATTAGCAGTTGCTACTAAGTCAAAACACGGCCTCTGTCATGACCCAGGGATTTGGCACACACTGTGCTGTGGCGTAACTACAGCCCAGATGGTGGCAGGAAAGACCGGATCTCCATCGAGTGTTCTCTGCCCTCCACATGACACTTGGGTGTATGTGTATACACACACACACACACACACACACACACACACACACACACACACACACACTAAATAAATAAATAAATAAATAAATAAATAAATAAATAAATAACTGTAAGACAATTCATTAAAATGTAAACAAATTTAAAAATTCATGGGACATCTACACAATAGAAAGCTGCACAGCCTTGACCACAAGTGATAACCACGTGACACAGGGAGAAATCCCAGGGATAGTAGGCTGAACAAATGAAGAATTACACAGAAGAACCTGTGCTATGTTGTCTCATATATATATATATATATATATACAGTAACAAAGTTGGCAAAATGTATTCATGATGTTAAGACAGCAGTTTGTCAAGAGCAACTGTGGAGACAGGTAGCAGAAGTGATTTTGCAGTGTGCCAGCCAGCTCCTCCTCATTGACCTGGTTCTCATTGCACAAATCCTCCATTTGTGAAAATTCACAGCCCTCTGAAGTTACTATGGAATACCCCTGTGTATGTGGTACATGAGTAAGTATTTGACTTTTTAAGAAGTGGGGGTGAAGTGTTCAGTTGTCTCCTGAACTGTTCATCTGCCTTTAGCTTCAGACGTGCCTCACCTTTTTCCATCTCCTAAGCAGCCATGGCCAGTTCCTTTCTGGGCTTGCTTCCTTGTTCCCAAGAGTCATGGCCACTGTGGCTTTGTACCTATTCTGCCTTACATTCTCCAGTGCTTCAACATGTTTTGTTAGAAGCTAAGAGACTTCATTAGCCAACCCAAAGGAGAATTCAACGCTTAGCTCACAGTAGGCATTCATTTAACATAGAAATTCATTTCAAAAGTAACGACACCAAATACTTTGAGCAGCTCCTCTCTTCCCTGACCTGGCTATGGGTACTTAGATTCTAACACCTGTTGCTCTTGGGTAGCAGTAAAGGGATGGCCCTACCCATGAGAGTGAAAGTTTGGGCAGCATGTCCACCTGTGTCTGCAGAGCGGTCACTGGATGAGAAACAGCAAGCTGACACAGCCCCTTGTGGGAACTGCTGCCACCACAGCTGTAGTTCTGTGCATTGACCCTGCTGGGCCACACTCAGAAGCCCTCAGTGATGTGACTTCTGTGAAAGAACCTTTTGGCTTATCAGCTGTATTTTACAGAATGATCACAGCTGCAAATAACTGGAAATACAACTATAGCTTCAAAACACAAGAGATGATTTGTCATTCTATTATGAAATCTTGGGTTGGATAGTACAGGATGATGGCCCAGCAGTCCAAGAGCTTTGCTTTCTTGACCTCCTTGGTGTGCTCACAGCATCCTCTCATCTGTAACCTCATGGAACAGAACAGCCTCTCCTTTATATACCTGAGAAGAAAATATTAGAGAGATCATAATGGAAGGGTGTGTCACAAATCTTTCAACTTACCTTTCACTCAGTGGAATGATGACCACAAAGTCTCTGTAAAAGTCACCAGCAGCTGGGCGGTGGTGGTGCACGCCTTTAATCCCAGCACTCGGGAGGCAGAGGCAGGTGGATCTCTGTGAGTTCGAGGCCAGCCTGGTCTCCAAAGTGAGCTCCAGGACAGGCACAAAGCTACACAGAGAAACCCTGTCTTGAAAAACCAAAAAAAAAAAAAAAAGTCACCAGTAAAGAATGGGCATTACTGTCTGCTCACCGATGCACCATTATATACCCCTCCAAACAGGGTACATCATTCAAAATCCCTGTGATCAAAAGCGAGAAAGCTTGGGCACACAGGAACACAGGCACACACATACACACACAAATACATAGACACAGATTAGAAAGGATCCTTAATGAGATAGAAAAGGAATACTTAACAAGACAATATTCCATATTGAGATAGTGATATTATAGAGAGTTATCTCTTTTCAGATAGTAACTTATTCTTATCTTATAACACTTTATAAAACAAATGTTTTAATACATTTTATAATTTTTTAAAAGTGTCTAAACATCTTTCTAGACAGTAAAAACAGCAAGGTTTGAAAAAGCATTTTGTGGGGGTGAGGAAAGACTTCTTTACATAATTTGATGATCAACATTTTCCCCAAGAAAAGATATATCCTTCATCTAGAAGAATAGAAGACTCAAGTAATCCATGGCATGGATAATCATGTGGGTTGACTGGTCACCAACTTCTGCAGGACAACATGTGGGACACTCTCAGGCTGCAGCATCCTGAGGTCAGCCACCTGGAGTGCTCTCACAGCCAAAAAGGCAGAGCAAAATGCAGAAAGACAGAGAGTGAGTGTGGAAGGACAGACAAACCCTCTATATCCACCTGCAAAGATGGGATGGAGGGTGACTAAAGACTGATGCCCCAGCAGGTGCCACTCAGTGACCAGAAGGAGTGTTTTCATAGCATCCCATCTCTCCCAATGAAGTGATGGCTTGCTTAGTTGTTAACACAGAATTAGTGCAAAGTTGAGGACAGCAGCCTTAGGTTGGCACATGTTTTCTGATGAAAAAATAGGGGTCCAACTGGGGTAGTGAGTGGAAAACTTTTTTGTTCATAGGAGAAAGCCTGATGGTTGCTAGTCAGCTTAAAAAGCATTGTGAGTTGAATTGTGATGTGTGTACGCACACATGTGTATATGAGCATGTGTGTGTATGAGCATGGAGGGTATTCTGACTTGAATGTCAACTATTACCTACAGACTCTTGTGTTTGAAAGCAGAAGAGAAGCTTTGAAGACCCAGGCAGGGCTACAGTTGTATAGCTGTCTGCTCCTAGAGTCTGTAGCAACAGTGCACTGTCACCTGGTCAGAGAGAAGGAAATGGTGTTTAGAGAGTCCCTAAGATGCTTTACCAGGAGAGCTGACAGCTATACCTATGATACTGGCTTTGTGAGTGCCAAGCTGTCTGCTAAAGAACCTGAAATTAACCAGTTGCCCTTCACTCTTCAAGCAGATAAACACTGCCCGTGTCTCCACTACACATTTGCTCAGCCAACTCTTTGGTCCATGGAATTGTCCTGCTGAATAAGAATAGATTCCAGTCCCATCTTTCTGAAACACTGTAGAATATGGCAGGGAGGATTCCACACCAGCATGATGTGAGCATTACAGAACGAAGTGTTAGGCTGAGGAGTGAGCACCATTCTGAGACAGGAGTTTGTGCTCAAGGCTGTACTGTAAATGACACCTGTAGAGTATGGAGAGGAGGGCTGCCTAGCTGTGTTGCAGCCTCTGCAACCTTGAGCCAGGGCTTCCTCTGTGGCTGGCCCTCTCACTCTACTGGTGAGAGTACAAGGGTTCTAATGCCCACTCAGCTGAAGTTCTGGCTGAGTCACCATCATCATACTTTCTGTATCCTGACTCTCTCCCACTCTAGTCTATGAGAACATGAGGACAGAAATTATCTCTGTTGGTCCTGAACTCCGGCACACTGCCTGATCCAGAGGAGACAATTCTTAAATATTCTCATATCAAATAGAAAGATGTGTTAAAAAGAGGGCTGTCAAAATTCCTTGGATAATTTGGGTCAAACCAATAAATACATTTATATTCTTTGCCTCTGCCAAGGTATCTTTTAAGAAAACCCATAGCCTCCTCCCAGGAAACTGAATCTGTAACATTCCCTCACAGAGAGGACTTGCTATGTGACAAAATCAAGGGTGCTAGATGGCAGATCACCCCAGGGTGTTTGGGCCATTCTTGTGTCACTCTCCAAGAGTCAATGAAAGAGGAAGAAAGACCACAGTAAGTGGTAGGGAAGTATGGATGGAAGCAGGAGGTCATCCTGTGTAAGACATGGGAGAGGCAGGCAGCCAAGTGGGAAAGAATGAGCAGAGCCTTCTATCATAGATGCCAGCAGGGACAAAGCCAGCCAATGCATCTTAGACCTGCAAAGCTCAGTTGTCTGCCTCAGAAGCATACACGGACACATCTGGCTGCCTTAAGGTGGTATGGGTACAGTTCATGGACAGAGCATTTGACCATGTTGCTTTAAGGCATCAATTTGTTACAACAGAAAATTTCAAGTTACATCAGATTTTAGTCCCTAGAAAGGAAATGCTATGTAAAAAAAAATACCTAAAAATAATGATGTGGCTTTGGAGCTGGATAATAATTAGAAGGCTGTTAGGGAATAGTCTTTTTGTATACTGTGGTGATGTGTTGATCTCTTTGGTTTAATAAAGAACTACAATGGCCAATAGCTAGGCAGGAAGAAGTTAGGCAGGACTTTTGGACAGGGAAAAAGAGAGTGCAGTGATAAAGAAGGGCAGAATCACCAGGAGATGCAGGGAGAAGCAAGATCAACATACTGTGCTGCAAAAAGGTATCATCACATGGTAGAGCATAGATAAGAAATATGGGTTAATTTAAGTTGTAAGAGCTAGTTAGTAACAAGCCTATGCTATTGTCTGAGCATTTATAATTAATAAGTCTCTGTAACTGACTGTTGGGACAGAATATTCAGCCTATAAAAGGCTGGAGGATTCCAATGTGAATTAGAGACTCTGGGTATGCTCTCAATGGAAACATGGTTATTAAAGGTTCTTTCAGCCAGGATTTGGACTGAAACAACCTGACAAAGAATACTTACATTATAGTCAATATTTAAATGATCATTTAAAAGAGAAAGCTGTTAATACAAACATGATTGTTAAATGGTGTGCTACCAAGATACAGTAAAATAGCAACCCTACTAATAGTAGAGGGAAGATCATCATGGACTCACAGTATCAGAATTCTACATAAAGTATCTCACTGTTCCATAAAAAGAAAACAGAACTCATACACAGTGGCCTTGAGAATTTCTAAGATTTCCAAGCAGAGTGATAAAGGTGGAGCCTGAATTTTCACTGCCTGTAGTAAACTGAATGAGACCTTGATTCTTAAAGAACCACTGGCCAACTGGAACAGGGACTTGATGGGTTGAGAAAGGTTTCACTCATCTAGATTTTAAAGAGTACCAATACAGGAGATGCTCTAATATAAGAGTGCTCTGGAGAGAAGGTCAAAAGTCTTGATATGCATCCTTGGCTAGGTCCCAGATAGACTCACTCCCACAGAAGCTCCCTGAAAGTGGTGACACCTGTAAGTCCTGAGTCTTCTGGGCTATCTTTACAGAACCACACATCTGAACGCAATCCTTCAATTCTTCTGGGCTGGACACCTGATCTGATGGAATGAGTCCCTGAGTTGTAAGGGGGACCCATGGGTTTCATAAGGCTTTGATACCCTCAGAAAACTGCCAATGTGAACTGAAAGGAATAGAGAAGGGGTGAGTCTGATGAAAAGGGCCAGACTCTCGAATTCTTACAGACAGACAGCAATCAGTCTGATCAAGCAATTGATTTCCAAATCCATGTTGTTCTACATGTATGGAGTGGCTAGCTGAAGGACAGATCTCTGGACCAGAAGGCAGGTCCAGGGGCTCAGGGTCAAACCTCAAGTGATAGTTCCACATTGAACTTTGAACTTCTTTGGGCCTGCTTTGCCTTCTCTCTTCTGTTCTGAGATGCCAATCTGTATAGTTGCCATGCTGTCTCATAACCATTATGGTTATTGGTGTTCCCAATCCATCCTGGAATTTTTATTAGGTCAAACCTGAGTCCTGAGTGTCACAGGTTCACAAATGGGGACCAACTTGTGCCAGGATGAAATAAATCCAGATTCTCCTTTATATCTAACTTAGGTCATTTCTATGATTAGATTTGGGACTTTGGAACCTGTGAGATTTTGATGCAACTTTTGAATTTGAGATGATACTCTTAAGTTGAGACTCCGGGGGACTCAGTGATGAGATGACTTTATTTTTGTGTCAGAGGGACATAAATCACTGTTACAACTGAAATGGGAAATAATACATTGAATTATTACAATATTTCAAAGCTGAACATGGTAGCACAAGTCAGCACCAAAGAGGCTGAGGCAGAAGAATTACAAAATTGAGGCCAACTTAGCTACATGGTAGACTCCATCTCAAGGTTTTGTTCCTTACCAAAACAACCGATATTTTCTTGCTGATTTGATTTTTGCTGCCTTTAGTGACAGCCATTTGAAACTGAACATGGATAATTCAGACATGAATTCCTTTTGCTGTCATCTGTTTATCAGCTGTGGAGCAAAGTATGCACAGAACCATTTCTTTTGCTGTGTGGGGATGTGTGTGTGTGTGTGTGTGTGTGTGTGTGTGTTCATGTGTCTATGTGTCTGTCTGTCTGACTAAGAAGACAGATCTTTATTTTGAGATTCTCATTGTACATAGCACTGTCATAAAACACGTGTGGTGCATTTGTTTCTTTGGATTAAGATTCAGTTTCTAGCAAACTGCTGCCAGCATCCGATCTTTTATTATTGTTCAATCCCAGCTCTCCTTAGCCTTCTGCTGTACTCATAACAATGAATGGTAGCTTTGATTATTTTTTCGCTTAACTAATTATGATAAATCCTTGTAGCCAGATCATCTCTCAACACAGTGGAAGCCTTCAGGAAACATCAATGTTATTGATTTTATGTTGAGAAAATTAAACTCAATGAAGACTTCACTAGATTACTAAAGGAAAAGTTCTGTTATTTCTCCCCTTCTGAGATATTAATGATTTAAGTCAATAATTGACTATATAATTTGAATATAGAACTTGGTTCATAAATGAATATTGCAAGTTTCATTTTTTATTTCAAACTTTTTTTCACCATGATGCTATAGATTGTATGTAAAAAGTCTCAGAAATTTGTGTGTTTGATCATTTGGTCCCCAGCAAGTAGAGATATTTTGGGAGGTTCTGGAACCTTTAGGAGATGGAGCCTTGGTTGAAGAGTGGGTCACTGAGGGTAGGACTTGAAGGTTACAGCCCAGCCCTACTTCTCATTTACCTTCATATAAGCAAACTGTGCACTCCCTTGCCTCCACAATCAAAAGCTAGCTGCTCTGGCTACAATGCTTTCCTTGTTATGATGGGGTGTATCCTCAAACTGTGAGCCAAAATAAATTAAGATATTGCTTATGTAACATAAAGAAAACAAGGGTCTTTCTGAAAATTATTAAAATAACATTCAATTGCAAAGCAATTTTCCTCTGGTTTTCTAAAAATGTAGATAATTTAATGAATAATGAGTTATTGCTACAAACAATTCAGTGGGAAGGAAAATAATGAGTTGATCAAATTTTATCAGTTATCTGAAGCACTGAATTAAGAGTAGTTTGTTTCAACTGATCTTCCAGAAGCTACTGATGTTTGTAGGTACAGCAGGACTTTGGTCAGCTAAATGAGCACCCTTGTCTTCACAGCCCACATTCAGAACTCTTTTGCAAAGGCTGGCTGGTGAGACAGGGCCCCTCCAAGCAATTGCTGAGCAAATGAGAACTGGTTTTCCCTTACTGGAAATCAAGAGAGTTTTTGAGAGACCAGAAAAGCACCCCAAATTTATTGTATTAATACCTTTAGAGCAATTCATCCTGTGAAAAACCAAGCACCATCAAGAAAGGAGTGCAAATGTGTGTGGAAAGTGAAAAGAAAAACTTAAACGTTCCTTCTGGTAAGCACTTGGCTGGTCTGAACTCCAAACACGTGTTTAAGAGAGAGAGAACTATGGCACGGTCTCTTTTCTTTCCAAATCCATGCACTCTAGACACACCAACCTATGCTGTTTAAATACCATGTACTCATGGACCACTCCAAGTGGTGGTAGGCAGCATATTCCACCTCCTGACTTCAGAAGCAGGCACTCCCTACTTATGACCCAGCACCCTGGAGGTTATCGTAAAGAAATAACAGGGAGATAGATGTACTTCATCGGAGCTAAACACTGGGAACAACATTATAGTGTGGAGACCCGGCTCTAGTTGGTCAGTGCTCACTGTTCTTGTTCTGTCCATACTTCATCTCTCCAGGAAGGTGGGGGCGGGGCCCCTGAACTGAGAGGGATGTCCTCAGACTAGTGTTCTGAGGAAGATGTGGACATCAGCCCTAGCTGAGCATATCGGGCCATAGACACATCTTTGTTCAGGCAAAACATAATACTAACAAAGGATTAGTCAGAAAGCACCGACTGGTCCCCAGGCTCAGCAGCAAAGACAGACAGTGGTAAAAGCCTAAGTGTGACAGCAGAGGGAAAGGAGAGAGGAGAGGAGGATCATGACGGAAATGGTGTAACATTCCAGGCCTAATCCAGAAATGCCAGTGAGAACCGGCCACAGCCTCATGGCCAGAGAGCAAGGATCTGTCCCATAAAGACTGTTCACAAGAAAAAGAGAAGCGGGCGTGTTTGTAATTCTTGAGCAGCAGCTGTCAGGCTGTGAGAAATGAGAAAAAAGAACAGTTTTTAAATAATCCAGATGGAAACTGAACCATGCTGGAGGAAACAGCGGTGAATCGCCTTCACCACGCCATCTCCACAGGCCTTTGTGCCTGGCCCCATTCCTTTACTCCTCCAGACAAGGGAGTAAGGACATTTTACCTTGCAACCTTATGTAAAGAGCAAGTGTAAAATGAGACAGAGCACTAATGTTTACAATTTAGCTGTCCGGGGGCTGCAGAGATTGCTCAGTAGTTAAGAGCACTCACTGCTCTTGTAGAAGACCTGACTTCAGTTCCCAGCACCCTCATGTCCATTCATAACTGTCTGTAGCTCCAGGTTCAGGGGATCTGATGCCCTCCTCTGGACTCTGGACACACACATACAAAGTACATGTACATACATGTAGGCAAGACACTCATACACATAAAAAAATCTTTAAATTTGGTTATTATGATATAGTTGTTGATTGGTCTGAAATTCACTAGGGAATTAAATCATTTGTGTGAAATTGCTAATTACTGTGAAAATGTAATAGACTTCCCCCTGTTTTATGAGGTGTGTGTTACGTAGAGTGAGTACAACTTAAACACCTAAATAATTGTAGTTGAAAGTGTTTTCAACTGGGTAACCGCTAATGTTTCTGTCTAGGGTTCATTTTCTCTGCCAGTTAAAGAATTAAAGGGCAGGAAAATTCTCAAGTACCACAGATGGCAGGGGGTGGGTTGGGGGAAAATCTCAGGCACAGCAGGTGATACCACACACACACACAGTCGGCTCATAAAGAGATGCTTTTCCAGGGTGGGTGAGGACACACACACAGCAAGGCACGTGGAGAAAGATCTCTGCAAAGCTTGGGACTCAAAAACTCAAGCCAGCCTAGTGTTTCCTTGAGGGGTAGGGTTTGTAGGAACTTTGACAGTAGTCCTCCTCTGTCAGCTTAGGGTTGGTCAGTTTGAACAAAAGCAGGAAAGCTGATAGACCCCAAACTTGGGCTAAAGTCCTGGTCTGGCCCTGAATGTGTTGGACCATTCCACAGGCTGTGGGGCCCTACAGGTAGCAGAATAAAAAGCCTGTCTGACCTTTGTTTTAAGTTGCCAACTTTTGTCTGAGGCCCAGAGAACAAGGAAGAAGCCAACCATCTTGGAAGCTCACCATTTTCATTATCTAATCATAATCCCTCTCCCTGTCTGTCTTTCCATCAGGGAATCTACTTAACTCCTAGTCCCTCAGTTGAATTCAGCCATTCAAGTTCAGCTTTCTGGGCTAGTAAAGTACCAGGCTTTTCCTGTTGTCTGGGGAGGAAAACAGTGATGTAAGATTTGTGTGCCTGTGCATTCACTCACAGTGACTCACATTGTGAACACCGAGATAATATTTACAAGGACTGAAAACCAAGTATGTTGGACACATCAAAGCTTAGAGTGGGTCCAAGCCAGTGACATGTGAGCAGCCTAACCACAGGTCAAAAATTGTTCTTAGTAAATAGTTGCATTCTGCTCCTTTGCAGAATGGATGATGCAAAGGACACCTGGGGATTATTAGAATGAGGCTCATTATGCCCCAGATATCTGCCAAACAATGCACCAAAACCACTTGTTTATAAAAACAGTTTGACGCTACTCTGCAGATCACATGTTTTTGATTAACTAAATGTATTCATTGATTTCACATCTAGACTGCAGCTTCCCCTCCTTCCCCTCCTCCCGTTTCCTCTCTCTCCCTTTTGCCACCCCCATCCACTCCTTCTCTGTTTCTGTTCAGAAAGGCGCAGGCCTCCCATGGGTGTCAACAGAGTGTAGTATATCAAATTGCAATAAACCTAAACTCCTCCCCTTGTATTAAGGCTGGGCAAGGCAACTCAGTATGAGAAATCAGTTCCCAAAAGCCAGCCAAAGTTTTAGGGAGAGCCCCTGCTCCCACTGCTAGGAGTCCCACAAGTAGACCAAGCTACACAACTGTTACACACATGTAGAAGTCCTAGGTTGGTCCCATGCAGACTCCCTGCCTGTTGATTCAGACTCTGTGAACTCCTATGAGCCCCAGATTAGTTGATTCTGTGGGTTCCTTTGTAATGTCTTTCACACACACACACACACACACACACACACACACACACACACACGATGGCTCATATAATCCTTTCTCCCTCTCTTCAGCAGGATTTCCTGAGCTTGGCCCAATGCTTGCCTGTGGGTCTCTGCATCTGTTTCCATCAGTTACTGGATGAAGGCTCTCTGACGACAATAGGGGTAGTCACCAATCTATGAGTGTAGCAGAATATCATTAGGCATTATTACATTGACATTTTTTTTCTCCAATCATGTTTGGTTCTATGCTTGGTTTCTGGCCCACCAAGCTTCTGGGTCCTGACACTCTAGACAGTATCAGGGGTGGACTCCCTCCTGTGGTATGGGTCTGAGGCTGGAACAGTCATTGTTTAGCCACTCCCACAATCTCTTCACTACACTTACCCCTCCACCCCTGCACATCCCATAGGCAGGACAGGTCAAAAGTTGTGTGTCTGGGCCAGTGTCCCAGTCTGTCCACTGGGAGTCCCACCTGGTCACAGGAGATGACTAGTTCAGGCTCCATATCCAGCATTGATAAGAGTCTTAGCTGGGGTCATCCTCGTAGATTCCTATGAGGTTCCCTTGCACCAGGTTTCTGCCTGACCCCGAAATGCCCCCCCTTTTCCAATCATCTCTTTCAGAACTCTCCCTCTGCGTCTAATCCCCAACTCAATTCCTCATGTTCCTATCTCCACCCATCCACACTCCACCCACAAGATAACTTCTATTTCCCCTTCCCCAGGAGATTCATGTGTTCCTACCATAGGGCCCTCCATGTTCCCTAGCCTCTCTGGGTCTGTGGATTGTAGCATGATATCCTTTACTTTAGAGCTAATATCCATGTATAAGTGAGTACATACCACATAACCGGTGGGTTACCTCACTCAGGATGATTTTTTTCTAGTTCCATCAATTTGTCTTCAGATTTAATGATGTCCCACTTAGTAATTGTCAGTCTTAATATCTGCACTATTGGTGTTCTATTTAGGAACTTTTCTCCTGTGCCAGTGTATTCAAGGCTATTCCCCACTTTCTCTTCTATCAGGTTCAGTGTATATGGATTTATGTTGAGGTCTTTGATCAACTTGGACTTGAGTTTTATTCAGGGTGATAGGTATGAATCTATTTGCATTCTTCTGCATGGAGACATCCAGTTAAGCCAGCACCAGTTATTGAAGATGTTTTGTTTTTTCCACTTTGTCAAAAGTCAGGTGTCCATAGGTGTGTGGATTTATGTCTAGGTCTTCAACTCGATTCCATTGATCAACCTGTATGTTTTTGTGCCAGTACCATGCCATTTTTATTACTACAGCTCTGTAGTAGAGCTTGAGATTAGGGATGATGATACCTCCAGGAATTCTTTTATTGTAGAGGATTGTTTTAGCTATCCTGTAGTTAGAAGTTTCTGTCCCACTTGGTCCCTCAGCTCTTCAGCCCCAAATAAATACACAGAGGCTTGTATTAATTATAAACTGTTTGGTCTATTGCTCAGGCTTACAACTAACTAGCTCTTATGCTTAAAGTAACTCATAATTCTTGTCTGTGTTTAGCCCACATGGTTTGGTACCTTTTCTCAGTATGACATTCTCATCTTGCTTCCTCTGCATCTGGCTCATGACTCTATATCCATCTTTTCTCTTTCCAGCCTTCTCCTAGTCTGGTTACTCCATCTACATTTCATGCCTGGTTACTGGTCAGTC
>CABHPR010134468.1:13051-42389 GCA_902168415.1 Peromyscus melanophrys | reverse complement strand
AGCATAAAATCTTCCCTTTAAAGTGGGTCATTGTACTAGATAATAACATCTTCATATCAGGTGTAAGGCGTTTATCTTTGTCTTTGGAGATATTGAGATGCATTTTCTAAATAAAGTGAAAGACATACTGATCTCTGATATGTGTAAGAAAACACCAAAACACCTGTGGCAGAAATAATTACTGAGATGGAAAGATAATCTGAGATGAGTGATTTGAGGAACAATAAGTAAGAAACATATTGGTTTTTCTCTCTCTTCAATAGAATTGTTACACAATCCAGACACTGTCAGGATGAAGATGATTTGGGTCCAAACAGAAGTGGCCATCTGGGTGGGATGAAGCTATTGCACAAAATATATCCCCAAATCATAGAGGATTAATAGTAAGAAACACATTAATTCCTGTTGCCACAGTTGGGACTTGTTCAGCATCCAAGTTTGCTGAATATTTTTCCAATAGCTCTCTGCCACAAAAGAAAAATACTGAAAAGTTGAAAGTGTGTTTGTTTTATGTGTTTTTATTTTTCTATTCCCCTGCAACGTTGCTTTTACATTTATCTTTTCCTCTTACTGTGGGATGTTCTCTATGCTGTGAATGTGTTGCTCTGATTGGTTAATAAATAAAGTTGTGGTTGGCCTGTAGCCAGGCAGGAAGTATAGGCAGGACAAGGAGAGAGGAGAATTCTGGGAAGTGGAAGGCTGAGGCAGAGACGCTGCTAGCTGCTGTGATGAAGAACAGGATGTAAAGGTAAGCCATGAGCCATGTGGGAAGGTATAGATCTATAGAAATGGGTTAATTTAACATATAAGAACTGGATAGCAAGAAGCCTGAGCCATGGCCATACAGTTTATAAGTAACATAAGCTTCTGAGTGATCATTCTATAAGTGGGCTGAGGGACTGCGGGGGCTTGGAGGGATCCAAGAGAAACACTCCAGCTACAAATGGCACCCAACAGCTCGAGTTTCCACCTGAAACCTGAAAATATTTCATAAGGAATTCTAAAAGAAGCTAAAAACAGCTTCCTAGATGTCTCTCTCAAGTTAGCCCCAGCCTGCAGGCTTGAGCTACTATATGGTGGGTTGCTGCCACTTGACCTACAGTGTGGTAGGAATGAGGAGTCTCCAAGACACACATTATGCTGTTGCTGCCTGCTGGATTTTGCCTTTGCTAGTCAAAAAAAAAAATTTCTGCGCTACACGCTGCTTTGATTGAAACATAGACACACTGCTTCTAAGAGTTGATGGCTCCCAGAGCTGACTGTAAATGTACCACCACCATGTGGGGAAGCTGAGGTAGGCAGAGCATGCTGCAGTTTAAGGCAATAGGTTCACAATAAGACAGATTCAGATGAAATAGTTTACAGTGTGTGTAAAAATGTATGTAGGCTTGGAAGAAAAAATAATATATACAGTTATATAAAGAAATAGATAGTTTTTAAAAATAAAGTCTTTAAAGAGATAGTAAGGTAATATAAAAAATAAGCCACATAAAGATGGACATTATACAGAGAATCTGGATTGTATTGTCTTTGATATTTTTAACTGCAGAGAGAGATTTGATTATAAAGGCAGATGAGTTAAACCAATATGTATATTTTAAAGGTACCTTGACTTCAAAATTTGGAAGTAAGGATATGTTGCTTTGGAAAAGAGGCTCTGCTTTTCTTTCCACAGAAAGCAAAAGGCTATGGATTTGACCAGCCAAGACCCCCTGAAAGGTCTCCGATGACACCATGGCCCTGATGATCCAACATCCACAATGGTTTCAAGGCAACTGTCTCAGACAAAACAGACTTATGGACTACCCCATAACCTAAATTTTCATTGTGTCCCTATAAGATACAGTGCCCTCATCCAGCAGGAAGTAGTATGAGAAGCTATGCCCAAATTCCCAAATATACCAAGCTGACTTTGGAGATGGAATTGGGCTCACTCCTTCTCTAAACCCAAGCATTTTCTCAAGAGAAAATGTTGAGAGATTCTTTTGTCCCATATCAGAAAAGTCCTCTGGTGTGGAACAGAGAAATATCAATATTTTTATTTAAAGCAGGTTGATTATAAATGCAATATCTTTCTAAAGAAGAAAAGGGGATATAGATATGATAGGATAAATAGTAACAACTTGTTCAAAAATGTTTTACATTGCTATGGATTTTAGTTTATTGATATAAGTTTAAACTTAATTTTGTTATACTGTATATATATATACATATATGCATATATATACATATATATTTCTACTCTTGAGATATTATGTTTATGTAACTCATTTACATTGTAATGGATAATTAAGAAATACAGATTAATAATTAGTCTTCTATGATAGTCAAACTTGTAGCCATGTTAGTTAAGTTTTCTAGGTATACATAGATATATTTCAGATACATAGGTAATCTTCAAACACTTCAAAGATCTACAGACTTGGCATTTAAATTATTTTAAAAATTTAGACTTACTGGACAGTGAGACATGTCTGCTCCTGGCAGCATCATTTTACTTCAGAGAAGAGGATGCACATTGAAAACACTTTATGTGGAGTTTATCTTCTTCTTGGCAAAAATAGCCATTTGGGCAAGAAATTGTTCTTGCCTGGACTGCTTCACAAAATGTTGCATCTACTGGACTTGCAGGACCCATAGGAAGGTGACCACTGAACTTTGTTTGGCAAAATGGTCCTTCAGGTTCCTGCTTTGCAGAGGAAACTGCCAGATATTCTTCAGGATACAAAAAAAAAGTGACTGAGAGACTCTAGGCCTGTGGGCTGAAGACAGATGCCCTGACTTTACAAAAGAACTTTGGATAACTGACCAGGCTGCCAGCTGTCTCTGTCAACTCTCTCAAGACTCCCAAAAGTTGCTTGTGTCCTTCTCCCATTTTTCAGGTAATATTATATCCTTCTGGGGTCTTTGATATATTTGAAGACCAGACAGTTATAATTTCCTTAGTTATGATAAAAAGTTAGATAAGAAACCTTAGACTCACAAATATAGGATAGATAGGATAACTTCTTTAATTTTGCCAAATACAAATATACTAGATATTATAAATAGACTAGATATTGTAACTGTAATTCTTGCTTGATAATTGTTTTGTTACATGTAATTTTACTATGTTAAAGTTAAAACCTTCCTTTTTGAAAAAAAGAAAAGGGGAAGTGCTGTGGAATGTTCTCTATGCTGTGAATGTGTTGCTCTGATTGGTTAATAAATAAAGTTCTGATTGGCCAGTAGCCAGGCAGGAAGTATAGGTGGGACTAGGAGAATTCTAGGAAGTAGAAGGCTGAGGCAGAGAGATGCTGCCAGCCACCACAATGAGGAGCAGGATGTAAAGTACCGGTAAGCCACAAGCAACATGGCAATGTATAGATTTATAGAAATGGGTTAATTTAAGATGTAAGAACTAGATAGCAAGAAGTCTGAGCCATGGCCATACAGTTTACAAGTAATATAAGCTTCCAAGTGATTATTTTATAAGTGGGCTGCAGGACTGTGGAGGCTTGGTGGGACTCAGAGAGAGAAACACTCCAGCTACATCCTCTGCTTTCCTTTTGCTTGTATTCTTAAAATACTTACTGTAGATGTGCGGATTAATATCAGGGTCTTCAATTCGATTCCATTGGTCTACATGTCGGTTTTTATGCCAGTACCAAGCTGTTTTTATTACTGTAGTTCTATAGTAGAGTTTGAAGTCAGGGATCATGATGCCTCCAGAGGTTGTTTTATTGTACAGGATTCTTTTGGCTATCCTGGGTTTTTTGTTTTTCCATATGAAGTAAAAGTGCCATTTTTACTATGTTAGTCCTGCCTATCCATGAGCATGGGAGATCTTTCCATTTTCTGACATCTTCTTCAATTTCTTTTTTCAGGGACTTAAAGTTCTTGTCATATAGGTCCTTCACTTGCTTGGTTAGTGTTACCCCAAGGTATTTTATGTCATTTGTGGCTATTGTAAACCCAGACTCAGAAAGACTGACCCACTCTGGTGATGGGATGGCCAAACACCCTAATTGTCGTGCTAGAAACCCCATCTAATTACTGAGGGATCTGGAAGCAGAGATCCATGGCTAGGCCCCAGGTGGAGCTCCGGGAGTCCAATTAGCAAGAAAGAGGAGGGTCTATATGAACGAGAATTGTTGGGACCAAGGTTGGATAAAGCACAGGGACAAATAGCCAAATGAATGGAAACACATGAACTATGAACCAATGGCTGAGGGGCCCCCAACTGGATCAGGCCCTCTGAATGGGTGAGACAGTTGATTGGCTTGATCTGTTTGGGAGGCATCCAGGCAGTGGGACTGGGTCCTGTGCTCATTGCATGAGTTGGCTGTTTGGAACCTGGGGCTTATGCAGGGTCGCTTGGCTCAGCCTGGGAGGAGGGGACTGGCCCTGCCTGCACTGAGTCTACCAGGTTGATCTCAGTCCTCAGGGGAGGCTTTGCCCTGGAGAAGGTGGGAATGGGGGGTGGGCTGGGGGGAAGGGGAGGGAGGCAGAAGGGGGGAGAACAAGGGAATCCATGGCTGATATGTAGAACTGAATGGTATTGTAAAATAAAATAAAATAAAATAAAATAAAGATAAAAAAATACTTACTGTAAATTTAGCTTAAGAAGGATTAAAATCTTCCAAATAGCACAAAGACATGAGAATATTATGTCAATATATCATATTACAAATACATGAGAGCTGTTTTTAAAATCTAATTATCCTGTAGACACTATTTTGTAATATATTATTATTGTTCCTACAGACTTTTCTGAAATACCTGAGTTGAAATTTTCCCAAAATTACCTGTTAATATAGACAAAATTTTACAATAGTTAGGAAGTTTACATTCTTACTAATTTATAGTTCAAAATGAGTAAGTTTTAGTTATTTGCTGATCTCATCAATAGTTAAGATATATCTTACATTTCCTTGTGTCCACATATTATAAACTAATTTCATTTAAGAAAACATGTAAATGAATCAAATTTATAGATGTGGGCTAATTTTAAACTATGACACTAAAAGTTAAATTTCCATTGTATTCAAATTTCTGTATGATGTCAATACCATAATTTAGGTATTTTTATCATAATACTTATGATTAATTGCCATTATTATTATTATTATTATTATTATTATTAATCATTATCTGTTAACTATATCATCACAGACAGATTTCCCAGATTCTGTTATCTTCAGATTTTTCTCAAAATACATGAAACCTTTCCTTTGTAAACTCACATTGTTATTTTGAAAACAAATTTGGGCATTCATACTTCATAGATATTTTATAATTGATTGTTTTTTGATATTTTTACTATGACTGAATTAAACTCTCTTATAGTTTTAACCTTTTCAAGGATAGTTTTATATATTGAATTTTTAACTGTTTCTTTTAGTGATTCCATAATTACATTTTTTTACTATGAGTACAAATTTTATTACTAAAACTTTTCTCTGTCCCATTCACCAGAACTTTCTACCCCAACTAGTGATCACTTCCGCCAATTGGCCAACTTTTCCCTAATTCTCCTTTTTTTTAATGGTTACAGCCTTTTGTGTCCTCAAAGTCCATGAGACTATTGTTCTTTTCATTTCCTCTGGATGTGTACTCACCACAGGGATTGCTCTAGAATATGGTAACTTCCTTTTTTTATTACTTTATTGAGAAGCATTCATATAGATTTCTACAATGGCTATAATAATTGTCATTTGGGCCAACAGTATAGAAGGGATCTATCTTTTTCACTTCTGTGGTAGCACTTATTGTTTTTCTGTCTTTTTGATAATAACATTGCTTACAAAAGTGAGCGGAGTCTCAATATGTTTCGCTTTTGTGTCTCTTGGGAAGAGCGATATTTAGTATATTTGAACATACATTTGTTAGTCATTTTTATATATTTTTTGAGAAATTTCTATTTACTTTGTTTTTGATCAAGTGATTTAAAGTATATATTTTTAGTATTACATTGTTTGAACTCCTAATATAGTTTGAAGCTCTTTTCTGAAGGTTAGTTTGATGACTGTTTCTTATACTGAGGAACAGGCATTTTGTTTGAATTCATTAAACTTGCCTATTTCAATAATACTTTATTTGGGGGACATATCCAAAAATACCTTTACCACTTTAATATCCTAGTGCATTTCCCACTGTTTTTCCCCACAAAGCATTAGAGTTAAAATATCATCATTCATATTTATTTTTTAGCTTATGAGACATCTGGGTCAAGTTTTGAATTTCTATAGTAGAAGCCTAGTTTTTCAGAACCATGTATTAATACTGATTGATCTTAGCACATATGTTAAAAATAAATGGAATGTAAACATTTAGAGTAACTTCTTTGTTTCCTCTTAAGTTCTATTTTCTCTCTATCTTTTTAAAATTCAATACCACATGATTTTTTAATTTTACATTTTTGACATGCAATAATCTAATACTTCTCTTTAATTATTATAAGTGAATGTAAAATGTGCCCTACCCAGGATTTAAATTAAGCATCTTAAATCATATTTTTTTTAACAATATTGTTTATTGGTTTTCATCTTCACCAGTGGTTACTTCTTTTTTTTTTTTTTTTTTTTTTGGTTTTTTCGAGACAGGGTTTCTCTGTGTAGCTTTGCGCCTTTCCTGGAACTCACTTGGTAGCCCAGGCTGGCCTTGAACTCACAGAGATCCGCCTGGCTCTGCCTCCCGAGTGCTGGGATTAAAGGCGTGCGCCACCACCGCCCGGCAGTGGTTACTTCTTAAGTTGAAGTCAGTATCTTGCACATTACTGGTTTGCCATAATAGAATGTAGATGAACAGTCTTATTAAACAAGAAACACAGAGCCAAATGCAGAGTTAAAAGCCCAAGAGGTCAAAGCAGTAGCTGAGAGCTAAGACTTAAAACTGCCTTCTTATCTTTCATGGGGCTGCTGTCCTTCTCCTCTGCAAGAGACCTACTTCCTGTGTGTCTGTCTTTTTATTGACTTTCTGTTCTGCCTTCTCATTGGTTGTAAACCCAACCACATGACCTCTTTATCACTGCCCGTCTATACAGACCTTCAGATCTTCTATGGTTGGTATTGAGATTAAAGGTGTGTATCTCTATGATGGCTGTATCCTTGAACACACAGAGATCTGTCTGTCATGTGATCTGGATTAAAGGTGTGCGCCACCACCGCCTGGCTTCTGCTATGGCTTGCTATTAGCTCTGACCCCCAGGCAACTTTATTTATTAACATACAAATAAAATCACATTTCAGTACAAATAAAATATCACCATAGAATGCCAGTTAATAGTGAGTTCTGTGGAGTCTGGTTGATAAAACTTGACCTATCATTTTCTGCTTCATACTCCTTGACCTTCAATCTTCATCCAGCTAATTTCATGAATTTACATACAGTTTCTTCCTGTTGAAAATGAAAGGATTAAGTTACCTCTGATTTTTTTCATTTACAAAATTGAATAATGATACACAACATAAAATGAAAATGCACTGTAGTTTTTGAAAAAAAAAATTGCACAAAGACATTTTTACCCCCAAAGTTCATAGTAACATGTATGCTCTGCTGACTTGTAATTCAGCACTTCTTTGATTAGTCTACCATTTCCCTAACATGTTGAACTTGGAAGATGAAGACACAGTTTGTGTTCCCAAATACACTCCAGCAGCCCTTTTTCTTTTGTTACAGTAGCATTTTTCCTTCGTACTTCTTTTAAAGGAATCCCTTTTTTTCTTCAAAAACTTTATTGCTAGTAATTTCTGTCCTTATGCATTCTTGACCTATTTCTTACAAGTATATGGGTCAAAGATACAACAATCATTTGTGATGCTTTTCTTAAATTGAATCTATCACCAAGATTTTTTTATATTTTATTATAAGGTATTTCTATCACTAATAGGATTATTTCTTTATGTGGTAGAAAATGAATACAGTTGATAATGTTTTCATTTTTGATAGGCAAATGAATTTTTTAAAGATGATCTTCTGTACGTTTTTCATGTTTTTTTTCAGTGAAGGAAAATAGGGTTTAGAATTGTCTTCTCTAACAAAATTATATTCTTGTAAGTAAATGTGGCATGCGTGTATGCGTGTGTGGGTATTATATGTACGTACATATAAAAGTAGAAATATGCATACATATGCCCATGTATTTATGCTGCATATAAGATGTAACTTCAAAATAAATACTTGTTTTATTTCTTTGATTATACTGTAATTATGTTGTTTCCTCTTCCTTTTCCTCCCTCCAAACTTTCCCACATAAGCCTTATTGCTATTTCAGGGATTTTTTCAGGGAAGCCCTAGGAGGGCTCAACCCTGCAAGAAGAACTAAGGCAGCTAAGGAATGCTGAGAGTAGGAGAAATCGTCTTCCCCAGGGAAGAGCACACCCATTGCTTATATCCAGATGCTCAGTCATTCTGAAAACATTCAAACAAGAAATATTATATGCAACTTTTAAAAGTTGCATGAAATAACTGAGAATAATTATCATTATCTTCCAGATAATTATAAATTTTATATAAAGTTTATTTGACTGAAAAATATATATTATGATCATTTTTTTACTATTGCGTGGGATCATTCCATAAAATAAATTTCACAAAAGAAAATACTTCTTTAAACATAATGTCACAGTTCAATTTTTCTATCAAAATGTAAACTAATATAATCATCTGGGAGACCTTTATTAAGATGGCGATTCAATGCAAATACTTACAAGAATAGACACTGTTTGCAGTTGTAATAATGAATACTTGAAGAAATGACAAGATAGACAGCCTGTCATGGCAGTAGCTGCTCCAATCTTTACAAGAGACATGGAAAAGAATGAGCAGTCTATCTGTTTCCTACCTGCTCTGAGAGGTATGACTGCTGCAGAGATCATGGCCTAAGGCACGTCTATATGTATGCCAATTAATTGGAAAGTGAATATGTGAATTTTCCTAAGTTAAGAAAGAATTCCAAATGAGAATATTGTCATTGAACCTGCATATTTGCCCTATAAGCTACCTTTACTGATCATTTGATTTAATCGATTTTATCTATAATATTGTCCTGTCATAGAATTTGAATATTAATTTGACTAAAAAATTAAATATGTTAACTCACAAGTAAATCTCTATTTTTTTCCTCTTCTTTCATCAAACCAAGTTTACTGTAAGGGCAAGAAAAGAAAAACAGTGTATTTCCTTATTATAGATTCTAAAACATTCCAGAGTTCAAAGGAAAATGAGCAGTTATTTGCTAAATTGAAACTTATTACAGTGGCATTCATTGTGATTTTTTTCAGTTCTCCTTCGGCTTTCCACTTGCTAGTGATGACATGTTTGCTGTGTATTTGATGTTTAGAAGTTCTTCATCACTCATGTTGGCAAAGAATAGGTTAAATAGGAGTTTTGCCTGTGTAACCTCTAATTTAAAATGGGCACATTAAAAAAAAAGACCTCTAAATAAGATGAATAAATCAATATTTGAGTAAATGGCAAGGTAGCAAGCAGGGAAGATGCACTCTGAAATACAGCCCGTAACATTCCTCTTCATAATAATGACTGAAACCTATAGGGGTGATCGTGACAGTTCTTCCAGAGTTTAATAAGCTGCCCTGTTTGAATTGTTGTGTGTGGTTTATACTGACTTAAACACAGTATATGCTCACATTTGTATTCAACTATATTTGGAAGCTATTCTTTTTTTAATAAAAATAAAATAAAATATAAAACAACATATTAAAATAAGATAAAGCAAAAACTAACACACCAGAATTGAATAAAGCAAATAGACAGAAGGAAAAGGGATACAAACAAGACACCAGAAACAGAAACCCACTTGTTCACCCACTGAGGAATCCCATAAAAAATAACAAATGGAACACTAAATACACAGGATTTTGTGCAGACGTGAGCAGACCCTGTGCATGCTGCCTCACTCTCTGTGTTCACATGAGATTTGATCATGTTGATTTAGAGGGTCTTGTTCTCTTGTCCTTGATCCTCTCTGGCTCTTAAAATCTTTCTGACTCCTTTTCTGAAGAGATCCCTGAGTTCTCAGGGAAGGATTTGATAGAGACATCCTATTTAAGACTGAGTCCCCAAGAACTCTCACTCTTTCCATACTGGCTGCCTGTGTGGATATGTGTAAGTTCCCATCTACTGCACGAAGAAGCTTCTCTGATGATGGCTTGGGAAGGCACCAATCTATGAGGATAGCAGAATGTCATTTTATTGTTCTGTTGTCTTATTTTAAGACAGAAGCATTGAGTTTTACTAGATAGTCCCTGAGCAATCTAGTCTCAGGATCTTACTCAACAAGCTGTGTCCAGTTAGCAGAGATGGAGTCCATGGCATGGAGTGAGCCTTCAGTCAAATCTGATGTTTTTTGGGTTCTACCACGGCTTTGTGCCACCACTACGCTAGTGTATCTTTCAGATAGGACACCATTATAGATCAAGGGAATTCCTCTATTTTACTATAAGTAAAGATTTGTGTTTTTTCTGGGGACCTTTAGAAATTCCAAGACATAAATTATTCTTAAAATGTATCAAATCCATTTTGAAATATTTGAATATAATGTGTATAAAGAGTTTGTATATATATATATATATATTTACAACAAGATAAACTAATACATCTTTAATTATATGATATTATATGATTGTATCCATAAATTTAGAGTTCAAATTTTATCAAACAGTATAAAGTGAGATATTTGGGAGTAATAGGAACATTGTCTTCATATAGATATTACCACCACTGGACTTAGCTTCAAATGAACACAAGAGGATCACATTCCCTATGATCATAAGACATGAATCCCAACAGTGGTGCATCTCTCAGTATACACAATATATGTGCAATGTTATATCACTGTATCTTTACAGAGGACAAGTAGAATATCTACTTAAAGATGTAGAAGTTGCTATCATGTTAGTTGTATAAGAATGTAATCAGACTCACTTAAAAATGGACCTAAAGGAAATTGTTGCCCAGAATAGCAAGGAAGACACACAACAAGTACAGAGAAAAGTATACAAACAGAAGCACATTAACAGATAATCATGTGTGTGTGTGTGTGTGTGTGTGTGTGTGTGTGTGTGTGTGTGTACACACACAATTTTAATTCTTTGAAATTGCATTTTGTCCAAGAATGCTAATTTTCCTTTTACATTTGACATAGTGAAATGATACAATCTCAAACATTACATGTTCACAGACCTCACTGTGACTGGTTAAGGAGCAAGACTCAGATTTTTACTCTGTTCATCAAACTTCAGTTTCATGATGATTAGCTGGATGTCATTCTATGTTTTGCTACATCCTCTTTCTGTGCCTGAAATGATATATCTATATTAAGTTGGGAGAAGTCATGGGTCCAGCTATGCCTGATATTAAAATTATGCATTAGTAGATCCATTACCTAATGTGAAATATACACTACATTATATTCTATATCAAAAATCAGAGAAGAAATTATGCATTGGTTGCAGGTTCCAAGTATTTCACACATGTCATCTATGACAATATCTTACCCAGAGTCATATGGAAAAATATCTAAAACTTAGAGTTTTGGTGTAGCTAACTGTTAGACTATAATGTTGCCGTAAGTGACAAGGGGCATTGCTACATTTTGAGTACTACATAAAATATTCAGAGAAAGTGAAAGAGTGAAGACAGACTTAATTTTCAGTTTTTGTTATAAATAAATAAGTGCTATGAGCCACAAAAATATGAAGTAGGAATTCAGCTGATATTGGCAAAGCTATTACCTGGAAAACATTATGGACTTTTCCAGAGAAAAACCAAGACTTGAGAAGTCTTGGTGAAATTGGCTTTGGAATTATTATTTGTATCCTGTAATGAATTTCTTGTGGGCTATTATAGTTTCCCCATTTGACTCTTTTCTCAAGAATTTATAACAGTGTGATTGATCATTAGTTGTGCACAAATTTCCCTATATATTTGGGGTAACTGGATCACATCCCCAAGCTGTGTTTATTCTTCATTATCTTACATCTGGCCAGAGCAGACAAAAGTATTTCAACAATGATTGTGGTGATATTGTGTCCCCCTAAATATTGTGCATGCTAATAAACTTATCTGGGGTCAGAGAATGGAACAGCCACAATATTAAACATAGAGGATAGGCAGTGATAGCACACACCTTTAATCCTAGCATTCCAGAGGCAGAAATCCATCTGGATCTCTGTGTGTTCAAGGATACAGACAAGCATGGTGACTCATGCCTTTAATCCCAGAAAGTGAGCCTTTAATCCCAGGGAGTGATGGCAGAAAGCAGAAAGGTATATAAGGCATGAAAACCAGGAACTAGAAGCTTTTGGCTAGTGAAGTTTTTAGGCTTTTGAGCAACGGTTCAGCTGAGATTCATTCTGGATGAGGACTCAGAGGCATCCAGTCTGAAGAAACAGGATCAGCTGAGGAATTGGCCAGGTGAGGTAGCTGTGGCTTGTTCTGTTTCTCTGATCTTCCAGTGTTCACCCCAATACCAGGCCCTGGGTTTGTTTTTATTAATAAGAACTTTTAAGATTCATGCTACAAATGATACTTTTTATCCAAGAAGAAACTGCACATAGATAAACATTAGCTCATCTCACCCACAGATAGAGAAAATAACCACTAACAATTAAATCCTCAACTCCTTACCTTCATCCTGGTTTATTTACACAAGACCCTAATTTAAGAGATTTACTGCTCACGATTTTGGGATGATGTTTTAGCCACCTTCTAGTTAGCGAGTTAAGGTAGTTATTTAGCACTGACCCAAGGAGATTTCTGACAAGGCCAGGAGGTTGATAGGTGCCAAGCTTCATCCTCCCCCTTTATCTCAGCCAGATGCTATAGATTCTAGATTCTCTTCTTAGCAATTACTCAGAGCAAAAGTGCGTTTACTAACCACAATCTACATGCTATGACATAGCAACTGAGCATACGTCCTCTGCCCTACCAGAAAGCAGCTGTAGCCGGGACGAGTGGGAAGTGGGGAAGAGCGGTGCTTAAGAATAAAAGACAGTTTTACTTCACTAGTGACTTAAACTGACATATACAGACTCCTAACATTTTACCTAACCACTTCTAGACTATAGTTTGAGCACACAAATTCATTTTTAGAATTCCCTAATTGATCTTAGCCTTTAGTTGACCCTACCAGTGAACTCCCCTGTTAGTCACCCCCTGCTTTGGTTTGTTATTTGTAGCTGACAATTATTGCTCCATGTGGGGATCTCATCACCTGTCTCTGTGACCCTGAAAACTTCAAACCTCACATCGCAGTGACAAAGAATTACTGCCTGTGTATATATACTGGTTCCCGTACAGAACTTGTAGATTTGAATTTAGGAGAATAAACATGAGGATGTAGATGGAAAGAACAAGGTAGATATGAGAGGACAGCAGAAGGGACTGAAAGGAGCTAAGTATGAAAACAGAAAAGAAGCTGTGCACATAGACTTGATTGAGAAGAATAAAGTGAATGGAGTAAAGAACTCAGTCTGCTGAGATTCATTTAACATCCCTCAGATAAGGCTGCCAACTGGTTGTTAGATTCTTCCACAGAGCCTGGAAGAAAGCAATAGGGGCGAGGTCTCTATTGTTTTCGATAAATAAGATGTTGTCTTGATAACAAATAGACATTACAGACCTGAAAAATAATAATATTTATATTGTGTGATGAAACAGCCAAAAACCAGAAAGTAGCAGATAGGAAGACAGTGCAAAGAAGACCCTGATCCTCCCTTAGAAATCCACTAGAGAATCCCTCCTTTGTATGCAGTCATGCTGCATTGTCTCCAGGGATGAACTCATTCCCACACTAGACATTTGTATACTATAGGCAAACAGTAACGACATTTGCTTGAAAGGGCTCATCTTTTAGTTGTGCTTAATGATATAATGTACAAATACCCTCAAATCTTTGCTAATCTTCTTTCTTTGCTACAGAGCCTCAAGTCCAGACTTACCCAGGACAGGGAGTTTGGGAGGATATTTCTGATAAACATGCTTATGTCTGAGACAAGATAGCATCTCACTTATTCATCCCTTATGCTCCCAACAAGTACAACCATCACATGACAACTTATCAATATAATTTTTATTATAATCCATCTTCCAATCTTTCTTGCTATCTACCCCATCTCATGATTTTGAGATGTCTAAAAATCACTGGGCTATAAAATGTTATGAGATATTCCATCACACTTTGAACACTGAGTTTACATTTATGTTAAGTAAATAAAAATCAACCTTGGTTCAGCAGACAGAGCCAGCAACTAGTTGACTAGTATTAGCCATAGAGATTCCTGAGGAGCCAGGAATATGGATAGAGAGAGACACAGGAGGAAGAAGGATGGGACTTGGAGTTCCATGCTTTCTTTTTGGTTTGGCACAGTAGAGAGATTATTTTCTTGCTGGGTCTCTGGCCAGAAAGCAGGGTCAGCTGGTTGTTTCTCAGCCTCTCTGATCTAGCTTGTTTTCACTCCCACATCTGACTTCTGAGTCTTTGTTGGTAAACAGAATAATAGAGACTTAGTTTAAACCAACATATAGTGGCAGTGGCAGAGCTGGGGCAGAGAGAACAGAAGTCCCTCCATGCTTGGCTTGAGTGGCCAATGGGGCTATGGGCTGCTGTGAGTAATTAAAATATCAGCAGATTCATGTGCATCTGCTAAGCTGACAGAAAACATCGATAAAATATTTTCCATATGTTAAGACTAGTAAAGCAAGTTTGAAACTAAGAATTTGTTGTATTAAAAAAACTAATTTTCATATACTAGTTTTCTGAAATTATTCTTAAAAAAACATTTGTTCTTTTTGAAATAAAACTGCCATATCTACATTTTTAATTTCATACAAAATATACTTCACAATTCTTATATGATGATACAAATTTCCTTAATGTCTTTACTGTGTGTGTACATGTGTGTGTGATGTGGGAGAAGTACTGGAGATTGAACTGAGGCTCCCAGACATGCTAGGAAAGTTCTCTACCCAACTCACATATATCCTTAAATTTCTACATAAGATATAGAGTTTATGAAATAATTGAGTAAGAATATCTCAGGAACAAATGATAATGTCTTTCAGGCCTTTCATTACCATCATTATATCTCCTCACATACGTACTTGGTTATCTCATTTGATTGTGTTAGCTTTATGTTATTTAATTTTAAAAGAATATTTTCCCTCTTCTGTCTTGATTTATGTTTTTAGACCAAAATTCTAATATTAGAGTCACCTTGAAAGGGGCAGAAAACAAAGAACATCTTTCCTTAGTGTAGGTACACATTCATCAATTTAGATGGCAATTCCATTGGAAATCAATAAGCAGAGAACACAAAAATTTCAAAGCTTGTCAGCTAAATGGCTATGGAGCTAGGGAGCTTAGAAAAATCACCCAATGGGTGATTGCTGGCTTAAGTGAGTGAGCCATATTATGATCAATGCCACATATAGCCTACATATGATATTATCTGATAGTTCATTCTGTTTTGGGTGGCTGTTTTCCTCTACAACATCTCTAAATTTTTCCATCAAGGAATAGGAGTTAGCTATCAGCAGCTTCAGAAACAGAAATTGCATTATAATTCCTCTGGTAGAATAAATCCAGTGCAAATTAAAAAAAAAACTACTAAAATAGTCATCATATAAATTAATCTTCAATATTTCAAAAGGTTTGATATTACTTTATTAGAGTAGTGAAAATAATAAAATAATTAACATGAGATTGTACATTTTATGCTAAAATAGTATTAAAATTGTATTTAAATCTAGATGTAAACATTAGTGTGTTTTACTATTTGATGTGTTTATACTAAGTGATCATTTCAAATTAATTAGTAAGAAGACTAGACAGGTGAGTAGAATTTTTTATTTAAAGAAGCCCAAAGAGATATGCCTTGCTTTAAGAATATAAGAATGTGTAAACTGGGCGGTGGTAGCACATGCCTTTAATCCCAGCACTTGTAAGGCAGAGCCAGGCAGATCTCTGTGAGTTGGAGGCCAGCCTGGTGTACAGAGCAAGATCCAGGACAGGCACTAAAACAACACAGAGAAACACTTTGAATTTCAAAGAAAGCTGAGGAATATAAATTGAAACACAAGCAAAAGAGAGTATTCAGATTAAATTTTGTTTTGTCCACCTCCCATTTATAATATTCCTATAGAAAGAGTGAGAAAGAATTAAGTTTATGTGTCTCTAGACCACAATAGAACACATGAGATCTAATATTTTAAAAAATTTACTTATTTTAGCTTTTATGTTCATGGGTAGTTTGCCTTCATGTATGTCTGCATACCATGCATGTGCCTGAGGCCTATGGAGTCTAGAAGACAGTGTCCAGTCCTTTAAAACTGGAAGAGGAGGAGGAAAGATTGTAGGACCCAGAGGCACTGGGGACACCAGGAGAATACAGCCCATAGAATCAACTAAGCAGGGCTCACAGGGGGTCACAGAGTCGGAATGAGTCTGTAATAAGTCCTCCACCGTCTTATTAAATAAGTAACACAGAGTCAATGTAAAGAAAAAAGCCCAAGAGGTCAGAGCTAAGAGCCTTACCCTTCCTGCTTCAGCAATCCTCTTCAGCCAAGAGAGCTACTTCCTGTGTGTTTGTCTTTATATAGACTTTCTGTTCTGCCTTCTCATTGGTTGTAAACCCAAGCACATGACCTCCTCATCACTGCCTGTCTGTACAGGCAACTAATAGCTCTGACCCCCGGGCAACTTTATTTATTAACATATAATTCACATTTTAGTACAAATAAAATATCACCATATTGGAGTGTTTGTGGGACTTCTAACAGAGGGAGCAGAGGGGTCTCTGACTCTTTGGCCTGCTGTTGGGACCATTTTTCTCCTACTGTTTTTCCTCATCCAGCCTTGATAAGGTTTCTGCCTAGTCATATTGCATCTTATTATGCCATGTTCAGTTAATATCACTGGGAGACATGATCTTTTCATAAAGGAAATGGAAGAGCAATAGATCTTGGGTAGAGGAAAAGTAGAGGAGCAACTTGGGGGAGAGGAAGGAGGAGAGACTGCACTTGGGATGTATAATATGAGAAAAGAGTAATTTAAAATAAAAACTGGAGCTCTAGAGGGTTGTGAGCCACTATGTGGGTACTTGGACTCAAGCCTGTATTATCTGGAGGAGGAGTAAGTACTGTTGACCACTGAGCCGTCTCCACAGCCCAGGAGACCTGATTTTAGTAAGAACATAGAAGAATTAGCATACCAAATTACACCAATATTATTTTATTTAGAATAATATAGGAAATTTTTATAGCTTCTAATCATTAAAGTCTGTTGACTTTGGTCATGTAGGTAGATATGCCATTCAGTTTCCCCGGCTGTGAATCAAAGTGGTAAAAACATTGAGACCAACAGGATATAGTCAAATTCAATGTTCCTCATGTAATGTTCATAATTAAATGTCAGTTAAAGGAGCTATCTGGAGCTTTCTTCACAAATCGGTGAAAATTTTTAAAGATTTCGCTTGACATAACAGATCTTTCTTATGTTTAAAATGTGGATACACTTATTTAAAAAGAGACGTGGAAGCAATCCCTGTTAAAACATATTACTTTATCTGATTTTTACAAATAACATGACATATTATTGAGGCTATAGTTTTTTATATGTAATAGAACACATAAATCTGAGGTGTTGATTTGACCGCTTTGTTCTGAGAAAACCATCACTGTCTTAGAGAGAGCAAAATGATGTGACAAAGACATCCAAAATCAGCAGATACAATTTTATAGTAAAACTTATACCTACCTAGGGAACACTAAATACAATATCAATAAACACACAAATAAATGATAGACAGATGAAATTGAAATCATTGCTAATGTTATTAAAGAACCAAACTTATACAATCAGTGAGAAAATAGCAAACAAAATGATTATATGGAACAGAATTATGCCTGCAGCTTCAGTAGCCTGTCTAACATATACCCTAATTTTAATGCTATCTGAGTGCCAGTTCATAACTCGTTTGTGTTAAATTGCCAATATCAATTTAGAATTTCATTAAATAATTTCTTCACAGAAAAAATGAATTCAAAACTGGCATAGCATTTGTTTTCAAAAAAGTATTAATCTCAATAACAGCAACAAAACTATATGCAAATTTTCTTGTAGGATCTACATTAAAATTATGAACAACATATAAATGAAGTGCAATTAATTGGAGCTATTTGTTTGTATCATTACAGTTAATTGAACTTTAAATCTAAACATGCCATTTATTTATGTCCTAAAGTTTTCCTCTTTTTCTTCCCTAACCCATGTTATGGAATGAGTACTTGGTCTCCTAATAGTTGCTCTGGGTGTTTGTGGAAACTGCAGTACATAATCTCTAGTTTGTAACAAATCCTTCTCTGTCCCACCAGCCAGCTCTAAATAATGAAATAGAGACTTCTTATTAATTATGAAAGCTCAGCTTATAGCTTAGACTTGTTTGTGGGAGGAAACAGAAGGGAGAAATAATGTAATTAAATTAGAATCTCAAAAACTAAAAATTGCTTTAAAAGTTAAAAGACATTATAGAGTTTTTATCATTCCTGGAATGTGACTTGTGTCACGAAAATTCGAAGTACCTTCTTCTCACCCTTTTCACAATGCTGCTTAATCGAGGATCTTTCATTTTAGGTCAAACATACTGTCATATGATGACATAATTATGCTGTACATCTTTAATATTAATGCAGGTTTTTAGTAATAACATCTCATTTTCATATATTTGTGTCAAAATTTATTCATTAAATTCATAAATATCATGTAATACATATTATATTTCATTTGAACCATCCTATGTGACTTAAAAATGAGATGTCAATTCCATTTGCCTTGGGAATTATTGGCCTGTCTCAGTAAACATACAAGGATATATTTTGAGTATTGTTTTTGAAAATTGGTTCCTTTCTCATCAGTAAAAGGGAAATAAATACAAGGTAGCTTTATCTGGATGTACAAGTAATATATGGTCAAATTTCCATGTTTATCTTTTTAATAATCATATATATAATCATATATATATATAATCATAATATCATTGTAATAGAGTTATGACTAAGGCATTAGGGAGAAAAAATATGAGAACAATAACTTACTATTCCAATGTTTAGCTTTCTTGTGAATGGCTTTCATTCAGGTTAGGACATTTTCTTCTTTGTGATAAAAGTTTGAGTTAGAGATCTTATTTCCATTAACACAAAGTATCTTATATCATATAAAGTATTCTGTTGATATTAAAAAATAAGTTAAGTATTTTTAAAGTTAATAATATAGAAATGGGGAAAAATGAAGTAAATATTACAATAAAAAATTCTCCAATGAGAACATACACAACCTCATTACTTAATAAAAATAAAAATGAGCAACAGAATCTTTTGGTACTGTACTTGAAAATATACTCCAAAAGCAGTATAAGGAGCATATTTATTTTGTGGGAAGGAAGCAAGAAGGAATATTAGGAATATCAGAAGCTGAGTAGCTGAAAAAAAGCAGCAGTTACCTTGTTGGATTAAAAGATGAAAAAATGAAACTTGTATTCTGAAAATGTTGATAGGCATGGCAGAGTTATGAATATAGACTAGGAGACACTGATGTGGATATATAAGCAAATTGTTTAAGAATATGTAATAGAAATTCATCATGATCCATACAAGGTTATACATTCTGGTAACATGGAGGTTTTCAAAAGTTAAATACAGTTCTTATTCTCATAAAAGCTATATATAGTCTAGGTAGGTAAAAATCAATACATGAGACCATTTTACATGACTATTAGTTTTATATGCACATAGTTAGAAAATAACATCTGAGAGGAGATAATTATATCAGTGCCTGAAATAAACAGAATAATCATGGGAATTTGTTGGAAAGGCATGAGGCCAAAAAATTAAAACTTTACATAATTTCAAAATTTGCAGTCCCTATCAGAGTTAGTCATGGTACCTTCTCAAATCAAAAGCACAATTTGTATAGGCTATTAGACTATTGTGAGCAAGGAAACAGTGGAATTAGGAACTCAATTAGAATTAAGCATAAATATCCAAGAAGTCAGTTGTGGTAATAAGTCTGTTAAATATTTTTGTTTAAAATGAGTAATTAAAAGAAATTTATTTAAAGCGGCATGGCAATGTATGATTTGTAATTTGAGAATCACTAGAAAGATTAAATAAATGAAACAGGAATTGTAAGGTTCTTGTTAAAAATATTGCTAATATCAGCTAAGCTGTAGACCAGTAAGACAACCATTTCAGGGTGATTGTTAGCAATAGATCTCTACACATTTTCCAAGGAATTACATTTAGAAGAGAGGAAAAATTGAAGAAACAGTAGCAATTTATGCTTTAAGCATCTTTTGGTATTGCCATTTGTTTTTAAACAACTAGATGGATACACTTGTCATTTACTCAAGGGGATTAAAAAAAAAACAAGGAAAGAAACATTAATGTTCTAAGAGAAGTTAAAAAACAAAACAAAACAATGTAACTGTCCAGCCTGATTCATGGATAACTTTAAGCAAATGAACTGTCCTAAAGTCCTGCTTTACTTTCTACTAAAATGAATGGGAAACATATTTATATCATAACATTTTCAAAAAAACCACATAGCTTATACTTTTATGAGTTTGTACATATTTCTTGGAAGGTCATGCTTACAAACAACATCTTTTTTTTGTGTTTGTGTGTTTTCATTGTTTAGTTTCTTTCTTTTTTTTATTTTATTTTACAATACCATTCAGTTCTACATATCAGCCACGGATTCCCTTGTTCTCCCCCCTCCTGCCCCCCTCCCCTTCCCCCCCGCCCCCCCCCCACCCCCCCCTCCCCCCGGGCAAAGCCCCCCCCCCCCCCAGGACTGAGATCAACCTGGTAGACTCAGTCCAGGCAGGGCCAGTCCCCTCCTCCCAGGCCGAGCCAAGTGACCCTGCATAAGCCCCAGGTTTCAAACAGCCAACTCATGCAAAGAGCACTGGCCTGGTCCCACTGCCTGGATGCCTCCCAAACAGTTCAAGCCAATCAACTGTCTCACCCATTCAGAGGGCCTGATCCAGTTGGGGGTCCCTCAGCCATTGGTTCATAGTTCATGTGTTTCTAATCATTTGGAGATGTCTCAGCCGTTAAAGGCTAGGCTCACAACAAACAACATTTTTAAAAGTTATTTATTAACATGAAATATGGCATGTGATGGCTATCCTTGATTGTGAACTTGACTATGTCTGGAATGACCTACAATCCAGAAATGGAGAGTACACTTGTGATCCAGCTCTTGAGGCTGGAAGACACAGGCTTTTGATCAGGATCTTGAGGTGAGATGACACACACCTTAATCCAGATCTCAGGTGAGAAGACACACCTTTAATTTGGTCCACACTTTCTGCTGGAAGCCTATTGAAGGACAATGGAGGAAGGAAGGCTTTATTTGTTCTTCCTTGCTTGCCCTCACCTCTCCAGCACCCCGGTTCCTTTACTAGCATTAGAGCTTCCTTCTTTGGAATTCAACCATATACAGAAGACCAGCTGAGTCACCCAGATCGTGGGCCAAAGCAACTCTAGATAGTCTTATAACAGAATTGAAATATAGAAGTTACTCTAGGGTCTGAAATAAATGTCATAGAAAATCCATCAGTCTACATGCTAAAGCTAGAAAAATATAAAGAAGGAAGGGCTGGCAATGTCCTCAGGCCATGGAAATCACATTAGCTTCTTTCCAGATTCTTTTGTACCTCAGTACCTCAAGTAATTAGTTCCAGGGTGTCCTCTTGATACTAAAATCCATAGATGTTTATGTTATCATATTTACATGCAATTATACACACCTTTCTATATATTTTAAGTCAAATTTAGGCTTCATAGGACACCAGTACTGATGGATAGTAGTGTAACAATTATTTAGAAAAAAAACAACAAAGGATAATATATAACTGATTAGCATGAATGCAATGGTTTTATTAAAAACATGTTGGAGCTCATTGTGTTTTTGTACATGTTTCTATTCACAGCAACAGGAAACAGAAGCTGGAGGATTGCAAGTTTGAGGTAAGCATAGAGCACACAGTGAGTTCTAGTCCAGCTAGGATTAGTATTAAGATTTTATTCTCCCAGAATTAAAAAAAAAAAAGAGAAACAGAACTTTTATCTACAGTGGTAGATTTCGATATTTAGTGGAATAACTAGAAAGGAGTATACTTTCTTCTGGTAAAGATTCAGGAAACTCTAGAATAACCTCATCATACAAATTAGATATCTTGCAAGTATTTTAATCCAATGTATAATGCAGGAAATGGACATTTTTCTTGCTTTTGCATAGAAGCCAAAAAGGAAGTAAATTTGAATAAGTAAGTTAAAAAATGTATTGAGATCATATTTATTCAAATGAAAATGAATGAAACAGATGCAAAATATCCAACTTCATGCTTTCCAAACTACGAAGTACAAAGCTGATAAAAAAGTCATCTCATATTTAAAATTAAATTTACAATATCCAGCTTTATATTCACGATGTCTTTTCAAATTTTAACAAAAAGATTGATTTCGATGAATGATGAGAAATGTAGTTCAAGGACTGTTGTTCAATTATACCTTACATTTGCCAAGTTTCCATGGTATGGAGGAGAAAGTGGAACAATGTCTTCCTTCCTCTGAGGAAAGTTGTTACTATAAAGAAGTTCTCAGGCAATGTTCATACATTTTTCTAGCTCTTTGTTCATGTTTTCTAAAGAAAGTAGGATTAAGAGGTCAAGATATAAATTATAAAATAGTAATGAGGTGGAAGATAAATGAAAATTACTTTTAGAAATAGAAAAGCAAGAAATGCATGATTGGGATCTATTAATCTACTCCATCTACTTATTAAAAGAAACTGGCATGATCAGTGTAAGTTGTTTCAACTAAACAACAGCTAACTTGAAATAAGTTATGTTTGGGACATTACAATGAGATACAAATAAAATGTCTTTTTGAGTCTAACTAAATCACCAGTGGAAGGAAAATTTCCTGATTTGGAAAATTAGCAATCCATAGGATTTAAGGTTGGAAAAAGAATCAATAGCAGTGAACCTCTAATAATTCTGTTATTATTAAATAAATATTACAAGCATTTATATAAACAACCATGGCATCTATAACCACATGTAAAGTGAAAAATAATCAAGATCTTGTTCTGTCCTAAGTCTTTCTGGGACAACTGTAACTTACTCATTAAAGAACACACACAGGAAGATCTGTATCTCATCTGAAACAAGACTTCTTTTGGAGAATAGACTGGGCAACATGAGAAAATTGGTATGGCTGTGTAGGCCAATCAGAGCACTGCCTTTCCACCATCTTCTCCTGCAATGGCTTTTGTTGTGTTACCTAACACTGAGATGTATTGTTTTCTTGGTTCTGGCTCAATCTCACATTTGTTTTCTTATTCCTCTTCTTAACTTGGAATCAACATAGAGACATGCCAGCTTCTTTTCTGTATTACTTAAAATAATTTGAATGACTATATATGTTTACAAAGTCATCATTTCTGAATAAATCAATTCAAAATTAGTAAACAGTGAAAACAGGTTACTTTATCACTTTAAAATTAATATGTATAATTAAAAGTTCTCAGTTTCAGTTTCATTTGGATCCTTTCAATAATATAAACTATATATTGCCTAACTATACCATCTATCATCTATCGTCTGTCTATCAACCATCATCTTTCTTTCATGTATCTATCATCTTTCCATCAATTACCTATTTATCATCTATCTATAATCTATTCATGATTTCTTTTTCTTTTGTATTCTTTTACCATATTTTGTGTGTATGAGGTGTTTGTGCGTACAGATGATTTTTACATATATCAATTAGCTTGTATGTTGGTGCATGTGGGTATGCATGTGGAAGCCTGTGAGTAATATTTGGAATCATTGTCCATCATTCTTCCATGTCATTCACTGAAGCAAGGTTTCCTCCAAACTTAGCTCTTTGATAATAATTAGTCTTGCTCTCCAGCTTGCCCTGCAGGGTCTCTCCTCCCCACTCTGAGGCTGTATTACATACAACCTTCCAAACTCATCCTTCATTTTACCTGGGTTTCTGGAGAATCAAACTCTGGATCTCAGTAACTATTTTCTTAACATACATATTCATTTATATGACATAATAAAAATATTAGGTAAATTTTTTAATGTGGATATTATTTTATATACTTTGAATTGTTATATTATTTTTTTTCCATTCTATTTTATGTTACAACACCATTCAGTTCCACATATCAGCCATGGATTCCCTTGTTCTTCCCCCTCTCCCCCCCCCCGCCCCCCGTTCCCACCTCCTTCAGGGCAAAGCCTCCCCAGAGGACCGAGACCAACCTGGCAGACTCGGTCCAGGCACGGCCAGTCCCCTCCTCCCAGGGCTAGCCAAGCGACCCTGCACAAGCCCCAGGCTTCAAACAGTCAACCCATGCAATGAGCACAGGACTCGGTCCCACTGCCTGGATGCTTCCCAAAAACTATAGCATAGTATACTTCAGTAAAATACCAAGGTCTGATAATATTTGAATCAGATTTTTTTTAATATTTTATCTTGCTCATACATTTATCAATCTAAATTATGCAATGTGCTAAATGCTATTTTTTACTCGACTTTTGACAGTCTGTATACCAAATGAAACTCAATAAGAATGAGTTTGAAAAACAATATGTTATCATATTAACTAATACTTTTTCCAAGCAAATAAAAAAAGAATGTATTGTGTTTTAAATGTCAGCAGATGATAAAGTATGCTTGTTATGGATAGATGAAGCTAAATAAACAAAAAAAAACACCGTATGAATCGAAAATTTTAACAGTTGATAAACAGAAAAGCATTTAATCATTTGGGCATAAAATTACATTAATACATTACAAGGCTATGCATATACTTTATTGTATTTTCTAATGTCTCATTACTCCATTCATTTTGAGTTCAGCTGAGTACAGGTGAAGCATGTCTGCAGACAGCCATAGGTCTGTATCTCTCTAATTTGTAGGAGAAGAAAAACACTGAAAGTGTTAAGGGAAGAAAACAGTTTTCGATACAGCAATCTATTTTCTAGATGAAAAATATAAACTGTAACTGTATATTTGACACGAGTATATATCAAAATCTTTCCTCAAATGTGGACTGAAGCCTGAGTTGTTACTTGCAGGCCTGATTACAGTGCAAGGAAAACTCAATAAAAATTGTAACACTCTACTTGTTATAGGCACTTTTCTCTAATAAGAATTGATTTTGAAATATCGGTAAAGATTGTGGCTTGTGGGTACTACATTGTTGCCACAACTATATTACACAAAATACTACTTATTACTAAGTGAAAGTATAAGATATATTTTACTTAAACAATTTAAGATAAATAGTAAAATTGGAGGAAGTAGTACTATCTGATCAGCGTTACATGACATTTTCGGGGTAATTTCAAACATGGTAGGATAATATTTCCTATGTTCACAGATGATGAATTTTAGTGTGTACTGTTTATTAAAGCCAAGTCAGCCGGGCGTTGGTGGCGCACGCCTTTAATCCCAGCACTCGGGAGGCAGAGCCAGGCGGATCTCTGTGAGTTCGAGGCCAGCCTGGGCTACCAAGTGAGTTCCAGGAAAGGCGCAAAACTACACAGAGAAACCCTGTCTCGAAAAAAAAAAAAAAAAAAAGCCAAGTCAATTTATATGATAGAACACTGTCTACATATGAGAGAAATACACTATGAGAGAAAATCTGAAATCTGATATTTTTACTTATGAAACTCTTATTTTCTTCAATATGATAATCTCTAGCTCCATCTATTTTCATGCAAACATCATATTTGATTCTTCTTTTCATCTGTCTAAAAGTTCATTGTGTATATATATATATATATATATATATATATATATATGCTGTATTTCCTCTATCTAGTCATCTGCAGATGGTTATCTACACTTACTCCATAGCCTGATAATTGTGAAAAGTGCTACAAGAAACATCTTTTTGTAATGATCTCAACAGTATGCTTAGTCAGACATGTTTTGGCATGTTCACAGGAGCTGTATATATTTAGGCCTTGGAGAAGCTTCCTTATTGACTTAAACAGCATGTGAACAAAGTTATATTCCCATCAGCAGAGAGTCAGAGTTCTTCCCGCACTCTTGCCAGTATTTGTTGTTATTTCTTATATGATTGTCAATCTGATTTAGGCAAGATATGATAAAAAGGCAGATTTACATTTGCTTTTCCTTAATGGCTAAGGATATTTAACACATTTTCGTTTGCTTTCTTTCTTTATATATATATATATATATATATATATATATATATATATATATATATATATATTGCATCTTTAAATAACCATTTGGTCAGGTGTAGTGTCACGTATCTCAAATCCATAGCCTTCACTTTGGAGTTTGAGGAAGGAGGAGAAAGGTAGGTGCAACTACATAGTGAGTTCAAAGCCAGTCTGAAATCTCAGTGAGTCAAAGCTGGGTTTGTATGAGTTGTCCATTATTTATTGTCTTGCTTTGTGATTTTTTTTTAGTTATTTATGTATTCTCGATTTTCATATATTGTTATATTGTTGCCAGCAAAAATATTTTCCTATTCAAAAAAAAGGTGTTTCTTAGCACAATAAAGATCCATACCTGTGTAGGATTTGTTTCTTAATTTTCTGAAATCCAATTCCAGGTGTTATTTCCTGATGATTATGAACCTTTTTAGGAATTCCTTACTTATGTCTATATCTGGATATGTTTTATCTACTGTTTCCTCTAAAACTTTCAGGAGTTAGGTTTTGCATAAAGATTGTTTCCATTTGGAGTTGGTTTTTTTTTAAGTATAAGAGATAGTGGTTTAGTCTCATTCATCTACATATGGACATATAGTTTTCCAGAAAAATCAATTGAAAGTATTATCTTCTCTGAAATGTATATTTCTGGAATCTTTCTGTAGTCAGGCAACTGTTGCTGTGCAGGTTTTTATCTGAGTCTCTATTCTACTCCATTAATTTTGATCTCAATTTTGTATTCTGTTATTGTTACCATGGCTCTGCAACAAAACTTGGAATCAGATGGAATAATGTTTCTCTCATAGTCCTTCTGATCAAAATTACTGTGGCAACACAGTCATTTTTCTACCATATCAATTTTAGGATTTTAGAAATATTTCCATGAAGACTATTGTAGGATTTTTTCTTTTTATTATGTTTTTAATTGAAATAAAATTAAATCACATTCCCTTTTTCTTTTCTGCTTCATTTTTACCAGCTACACTACCTCAAATTCCTCTAATGTACCCCTCACTCTGAAGTTGATAGTTTCTTTTACCCTAGTTTCTGATATGTATGTATGTACATATGTATGTATGCATGTATTTACATATGTACATGCACAAACACATATAAAGACAATTTTCTGAGTCTGTTTTGTTCATGACATGTATATTGTACATTGTTCCAAGGCTGAGCACTCTGCATTGGACAACCAATCAATCAAGAAGGGGGCTTCCTGTGAGAAGTCAATTTTCTGGCCAGCAATAATTAATTGCCTCTAATTTGTTGTTTAGTGGAGGGATTTTGTGACATTCTCTCCCTTCTGTGATCACATATCCATGATGATGCCACTACTGTTCTCGTCTTCTTTTTTTTTTTTTTTTTTGGTTTTTCGAGACAGGGTTTCTCTGTGTAGCTTTGTGCCTCTCCTGGAACTCACTTGGTAGACCAGGCTGGCCTCGAACTCACAGAGATCCGCCTGCCTCTGCCTCCCGAGTGCTGGGATTAAAGGCGTGCGCCACCAATGCCCGGCAATGTTCTCGTCTTCTTTATTCAGTCATTTCTAGGAGAGATGGTTTCATAGTCTGGCTCTTAAAAATCTTTCTATTCCCTGTTCTGAGATG
Organism: Peromyscus melanophrys; assembly: GCA_902168415.1. Lineage (NCBI taxonomy): Eukaryota > Metazoa > Chordata > Mammalia > Rodentia > Cricetidae > Peromyscus > Peromyscus melanophrys. Next base: position 14,506 of record CABHPR010134468.1, on the reverse strand, counting down.
TTACCTGAACCATAATGAAGGAGCTACCATGTAGGGTTGGTTAATAATCTAAGTGAATCCTAAAACAATATAGATGATCAATGTAGCCCTTGATTACACCTCATACACTGAGAGTGTTTAGGGAACCACTTGCTTACATTACCACACACTTAGGGCACAGATTTCTGATAATGCAAGCTGGGTATTCCTAAAAGCCCCTTTCCTGAAGTCTAGATTATATGGTTCCAGAAAGTACTATGTAAACTGTCAAGGGAGGGAAACAATTCAACAATCTTACCAGCTGCAACAGCTATGAACCACAAAAATTATTGGCATGTTGTAGGCATTTTGATGAGGATTGCATTGAATGTATGAGTTGCTTTTGACTGCAGGGCTCTTTCCTTAACATTAATTAGCCAAACAACAAGCATGGAGGATGCTTACCATTTCCTGCTGTATTTTGTAGGCTTCTTTTTTTTTCAAGTGATTTAATATTGTTCTCATGGAGCACTTTTAAAATTTTTCTTTGTAGAATCATCTCTAGGTTGCTTTATTTTTATTTTGAAACCACTGTGAATAGCAAAGTTTTAAAGATTCCTTTCTTGATACACTGATTACGGGGATATAGGTATATAGAAAAGCTACTGTTTTTCATGTTAATTTTATTCTGTTACATTTCTGTAAGTGTATTTAAGTTCTAATAGGCTTCAGGCTGAGCCTATAGGTTCTGTTAAGGATCATGTCATATGTAAATAAGGATATTTGATAGCTTCCTTTCCTATTGTATGCATTTTGTTTCTTTTTCTTATTTTATTGATACAGGTAAGAGTTTGAACATTGCAAAGAGCAAGAGTATAGAGATGGGATAGCTTTCCTGGCTTTCCAGGAAGGGGCTCTTAGGGCAGATGACCTGCTCCTCAGACATGTTACCAGTCAAGATCAAACACGGCATTCTACTGCGCTGTTTCTGTGCTTATGCTGTAAACCGGAGTTATTTCTTTTTTTCCCATCAAGTCTGTTTAGTGCCACATTTATCAAGCTGTGGGCACTGTTTGGAGATTGTAAAAACAGGCCTAATCGTAGTGCTGAAGTTGTGTCTTCAGTTTTGTGCACAGGAATGTTGTGATATGCTTTGCTGGAGAACTGTTTTTTAAAGTCACCTTGTTCCAGGCTTGAGTTATAGTGCTATTAACCATGTCCTCCATATTAATGGCTCAATAGTATAGAATAAGTTCCTTGCCTTAAAACATTAGCAAACCAAAATAAGATTATGTATTATTTTGCTCATGGAAATAATGTGAGATATTCTCAGGCACCTCTTCTTATGTCTTTGCTCAGAGAAATAATTCACTATGCTAATTCTGTTTTCATGAAACTCTGTAAATATTCTCATTTTTCTTTCATTACAAACAATTCCTAAAATTATTACTGCTGTGGGATGGTCTGTATGTCAAACATGTTGCTTATTGGTCAATG
>CABHPR010134468.1:0-13041 GCA_902168415.1 Peromyscus melanophrys | reverse complement strand
CAGAGATTTGTCCTGACTGTGGGTCAGGCAGGAAAACTCTAGCTACATATTACAATATTTTTTTTCTTTATAGATGATTTTGCCATTCACTGACATGCCTATAAAGTGTCACAAAAGTATATGGGCCTAATTTATCATAATATATCTTGAGGTTGTGTTCTATCTTCAAATATATAACTTATTTTAAAGGGTAACTTGGAAACAGTAGAGAACACACATATAAAGTTATGCTTTGTATCTCTCTATGTAGATATGAAAACATATTTATATACATGTACGTATATAGGCATTTTGATGAGGATTGCATTAAATGTATGAGTTGCTTTTGACTGCAGGGCTCTTTCCTTAACATTAATTAGCCAAACAACAAGCATGGGAGATGCTTACCATTTCCTCCTGCATTTTGTCAGCTTCTTTTTTGTTAAGTGATTTCCAGGAAGGGGAGACTTGGAAACAGTAGAAGATATACTGACCCGTCCAGCAGGCCAGGTTCTTTGGTGGGACTCGAGGAGGCACCTCCTAAAGGACCAATGGGGACGAGAGAGAAAAGGAGACCAGGCACGTATAATGAATGACAGAGTCAGTCTGAGTTGCGTCAAGGTCTCGTTTATTGCAAGGGGAAGTGGGTTTATATATGCTGGGAGATGAGAGAAATGAATAGGGGAAAAGGGGGGAATGAAAGTTTGGAGAATGGGGTCCAGGTGAGGTCTCTTTGAAGAATAGAGTCGGGGGAGAGGCTTCTTTGAAGAATAAAGTCAGAGAGAGGTCTCTTTGGTCCAATGCTTGTGCAACTGACCAACCGAACATACTCAAGGAAGTTAATCTAAAAGTACATTAATCTAAAGGTACATTCTGTGTTTTTTCCGGGATTTATTGTTTTTTGTAACTTAGTAACGGTTGTCAAGGGTACAGTCACATCAGATCAGCCAGGCAAGAAAGGTCACAGCGCAGTCATCCAACTTTAGGTCCCCAACAATATACTTTGTATCTCTCTATGTAGATATGAAAACATATTTATATACATGTATGTATATAGAGAGATCATGTCATTAAAAATCACGTTACATTTGCATTGCTCATTTTCATTGAGATAAATTCATAACATACTTTCTATTAAACTATGATAATTAGTCTCATTTTACCTGAAATATTTATTTTATGTTTTGTTATTGAATTTGACTCTAAGTTATTAATCTTGTATTGCTCCCAATTATTATTAGAGAAATTCATTTTGTTGACTGCTTTACAGTTTGTAATATTCACTTTAGCATTTGAATGATGTTTAAAACATCTTTGTTTCTGCAATGATAATTTTCAGTATCTGATTTGAACTTCATTACTAGTGCCAATAGTCATTATAAGAAGTATTTAATAATTTTTTTTCACTTATCTGTGTATAGACACCAGAAGTTTAAAAGTGAAGTTACTTTTTAGAGCTGCTGATTGACAGATAAAAATAATACAGACAAAATAATCTATAAAGATATTTTGATAGGACTTCATAATTTCATTTCTGGTATAAAGAGTAGGGAAAGAAAAATCATGTGTTTTCCTTTCTGAAAGAAAATAAATAAACAATAACAATTTATTTCAAAATACAGTCTTCAAGCAATACACATACAATTTTGTTTTGTTTCTGTCTGGTATAAAGTTAATGTATTTATCTAAATTTAAAATGGGAAATTTAAGGAGATCAGTAGTTGGGAAGTATATTCAAATAGGTCCATAACTCTTCAGTCTTTGGAAACATAAGATCACTCACAAAGCCTGAGAGAGGGAAGATTGTAACATAATGTAAACATATTATATAAAACAAAAAATAGCCCTTAAAACAAATGGAAAAGTATGCAGAAAATAAAGAATGGAATTATTTGGTTTACAATAATTAATGAATTAATACATTAATTAGTATTTGAATTAGTACATATTGGTGATTTATAAAAAAAGTGTATAATTAAGATGTTTATAAATAAAGTTAACATAAATATACTAAAAAATATCTTCAAGAATGGAAAATAAGTAACCACATAAAGTGAAGTAAAAGATGATTGATATAAAATAATAAGATAAATTTTTTTTAAAAAAATTAACCTCGTATTTATATTAATATATAGGACTACAGTGCTGGCTCAGTTTAATACCAAAGTTGTTCCTGTCATGTTCCAGGGCATAAAAATTTCACAACTATTAATAGAGTTGGCATATATTCACACTAAGGCAGACACAGAGACCAGAAAAAAACGGGCACAATGTTTGTGTTCTCTACTGTTGTTACTTCTCTTAGTCATTTTAAGTATTTGCTCCATCAATTATGATCTGTGCCTAAACTTGAAACAATCTTAGATGTGTTAGAATCTGCTAATATAATAATTCACCAAATAAAATCCAAAATAATATAGTTTATGAAACATTTCTGTTTCTTGCCTAATAACTAGTCACTAAATTTAGAGTGTTGTTCATCATTTACATTCATATTATCAATGAGTTATGCTAAGAAGTATGTGACAGTCAAAGTAATCCATTCTTTTTCCATAAGTCAATTTACAACATTATTTTGGCCATATTGAAAATGAGTTTCATATCGTGATTGTAATTTTTCATCAACTTTCATATTCATCTTTATTTTTGCTTTATCTGCATCCTAGTCAATAGTGTCATTGAAATATTTTGTGTTCCTGCTGAGAGGCAGAGCAGTTTAATGCTACATCAGGAAAACAGTGATGGGAGAATTTTCTTCCTTTGTTTGTGGCTCATTCATTCCCATTTGGCAATGACTCCAACAAAATGTTATGTTAACCAATCCAAACTGTATCTAGACCTTCCAACACTGATGCATGCTTAGGAGAAACGTTTGATGAGGCAAAGTAAAAGATATTGAGTTTGTAACGACTGTAGGTGAAATCTGAGCACACACATGTTGGAAGAAACAACCATCCTTTGGTGGCCCATGACAAGGTAGTGAAAGTCTTAATGAATGAGAACTCTCATCAAAGCTTTTTCAGTTTTTATAATATATTTAGTTTTGTATTCAGATTTACATCTATTATCCAGTAATTTCAATAATTAGTTTCTAACTATTTAGCAATTCATCACAATGTTCTATGTGTTCCCTCCTAAATTTACTCGTTATGAGTTTGATTTTGCTTAATTTATTCTCTAAAATTTCATTAAAATAAATTAAATTATTTTGTTCTCATTAAAATGAAATGAGAAATGTTATCAGGAGATCTGTAAAAGAACATTTTTAATTTCTTGACCATGTTCATTTGTTAATATTTTGTGCCACTTCCCTTAATGCTATTACTTTTACTATAAGTATGTATATTTTTATTGTTCTATAATCCATCAACAGATATGGATACAAAATACATTATTTATTAAAGTTGTGCTTTCCTTTAACAATTTTATTTAAATGTATTAGATTATAAATACCCCAAGAAGTTTCCTTACTCAAAAGAAAACAATAATGCAATTTGTTGTTTTAAAGAAAGCTCCTTTTGTTTAATGTGATTACTTTATTATTATATGATTCATACAAGAAGATATACATGTATTTACTGTAACACAAACAATATCAGTAGCCATTTTCTGTATACCATAAATAAGCATAAGAAAGAAGACAAGGAAGCAATAAATTCACAATGGCTTCAAAAATATTGGAATAAACTAACCAAAAAAGTGAAAAACCTGATGCATGAAAACTGAAAAACATTGAAGAGGATACAGGAAGATGGAAAGATTATTCTTTCTCCTGGACTGGTAGGTTCAATACTGCAAAAAAATGTTACTGTACCACAACTGCAATCTATGCATTCAGTAAAATCACCATAAAAAATTCCACCATATCGATTAAACTTTTTCACTGTCTCAGTGTGCTTGACACATGTTGACACAGTCACAAATGCATTTGTGTGAGTGTCAACACTGTGGGAGCGAAACAGGACAATACAGCAAGTTGAATGAAAATTAATTTCAGATGTTTCCAAGTGCTTTTTGGCCATTGTAGTAGTAATCTGTGTAAACCACAGGATATACTGAAGATACACTGACCTGTGGATTCTCCTTTGGCAGAGGGGAAGTATGTGTTCAGATAATACACAAGTACAGTCATGCAGAATGATTTAACTTTCTGGAAGTTTGTAGATCTCCACACTCTCTGATTTCTTAAGTAATGAAACCAAATGTTGTTGCCTTTCTGATAAATTATGAATACACTGGTGATCATGGTCTATATCACCAATTAACTTGAGAAAAAGACTCACAATAGTCATTTGTACCAGAGAAAAATGCAGACACGATGTTTTTAATCGATGAAATATGCATATTGACAACCCCTATAAAGTTGTTAGCAAAAATATTGTTATCAAGTGATGAGAACAATGGGAGGCACTGAATAAATGCTAAATAAGTGGTTGACCATTGAATATAATTTCAGTATTTGACATTCGTAAGCATATTGAAAATTATTATGTTCCTTTCACCAAATATCGTAAAGCTATACTCTATATTTTGGATCATGCTCATTACCATGTTATATTAATGGAATGGAATGCATAATGTTTAAGTGGGATTGAACATACTTACATCCAAAGTTTAATCGGCATGGAAGATAATTTCACCTAATTCCCAAGAGTCTGAGTCCTGATGTAATGTATTAGATATGACTCCTGGAATGTTTCGCTCTGCATCGCATCACATCCCGGGAGAGATCCATCATACTAGAAGTATTTGACTTTATGCATTGTAACACTGTCTTTGTCAAGTACTCAAATAAGTAGAAAATTGGTGTAAATGCACTTTAATGCATGATAATTATTACTTCATTATAAAATAATTCTGTCACAACAAAAACATATCTCTGATACTTATGGTTATGTATGCCTGGTTAAAATGAATGTGAATATAGATATTCAAAAGGGTCAAGAACCATTTTTCCAACAGTGCATTTCCCTTCTTACTTTAATGCTTAGATTTCCTACTCTCTTGCTCTTCATTATGCTAACTTCTTAAGATAAAACCATCTTCTTTCTAAGGCATTTTTTTTCTGGCAATATTGAGACAATCAACCATTAAAATAAAGCATAGATCTGCAAAATGTGAGTTTCCTTTTGATGAAAATGGATTAATAATTATGCCTCAATCTTTTCATCATGTATTGTATCCTTTAACTAAATATAATTCATCAAAGATAAAAAAATTCCACCATAGTACAAGTGATTAAAAATAAATTTACCAGCCGGGCGGTGGTGGCGCACGCCTTTAATCCCAGCACTCAGGAGGCAGAGCCAGGCGGATCTCTGTGAGTTCGAGGCCAGCCTGGGCTACCAAGTGAGTTCCAGGAAAGGCACAAAGCTACACAGGGAAACTCTGTCTCAAAAAACAAAAAAATAAAAATAAAAATAAAATAAAATAAATAAATAAATTTACCTGAATAGCCAAAACAATCTTGATCAATAAACACCCTGATGGAAGTATTAATATACTTGATTTAAAGTTATATTATAAAGTTATAGTAATAAAAACAACATGATGCTAGCATAAAAACAGATACATTGATTAATGGAATAAGAATGATGTCCCAAAAAGAAGTCTTCACACACAAAGCCAACTTGTGTTTTGAAAAGCAAAAACTAAACATTGGAGAAATAAATGATGCCATCATCAGTAAAATGATCCTGGTCAAGTTGGATAGTTACATATAGAAAAATAAAACTGTATTTTCATTTTACTTTGCGCCAAACTCAATTCCAAATACAGGAAAGACCTCAGCATAGATCTAATCCCCTCATTCTTTTAAAGGAGTAGAAAAATGTGTCAACCTATAGGCACAAGAAAGGACATTCTGAAAAGAAATCAGGTAGCATAGGTATTAGGGCCAATAACTGACCAACTGGACTTCATGGGACTAAAGAGCTTCTGTACAGAAAAAGGCAGTATTCACAGAATGAAGAGAGCCTAGAGAATGGGAGGGGGGACTTCATTAACTCGGCATCAAACAGTGGGCAAGCACCTAAGTACAATATATAAGGAACTTAAACTAAAACCAACACCCAAAAATCAAAACAACATCAAAAACTAACCATTAAGGAGAAAAGGAAACTAAAATTTGGGATGTGGAACTAAACAGAGAATCCTCAAAATAAGAAAACAAAAATAGCTTATAAATATTTTTAAATGTCCCACATCCTTATATTTCAAAGAAATCAAAATTAAAATTGGTTCAAGATTTTATATCACCCAATCAGATGGGTGGATTACAAAGCAACAAATGGCAATGAATGCTGGCGTGGGATTGGGGAGCCGAACATTTCAGACTGTTGGTGGGAATTCAAAATGGCAGAGGGAGGTATGTCAGACCCAGAAAGACAAATGTCTAACGTTGTCTCTCACAAGTGCATGATAGAACTGAAATTTTAGATATGTACGTTGAAATTAAATACTCATAGAACTCTGGAGACTAGAAAGATGACATGGTAGTGAAGATTTCTAGAGAATAGGATCAGAGACAGAATTCTATGAAGGTGGAGGAAGAATGATGGACTGGGAACAGAGGTGATGTGGGGGTGGGAGGCACAAAACCCATCTACTCATTGTCCACAATTTAAAAAACTAGAAACAAGAAGCAAACGTAGGGCATCACAAGTAGTCTAAGCTGACACAGAACTCATGTTAATGGCACAAGCCGGTCATATAAGGAAAATTAATGCAGGAGGGGCTGGAGAGAGATACTTCAGGGGTGAGGGCCACCTCACCTACTGTTCCTCCAGAGGATCTAGTTTCAATTCCTAGAACTCATGCAATTTGACCTCAAAGTAGTTGATTTGATGGCCACTTCTGGGGCTTCACAAGTACCTGTAATCACGTGCACACATACATACAGATACACATAATTAAAGTAATAGAATTATTGTGTAAAAGTGTTTCATGATTTTAGTAGAATAAAACTTCTAAGTAAGTTATTTTTTTAAACTTTTATTGATTCTTTGTGGATTCACATCATACGTTCCAATCCCACTTATCTTCCTATCCCCTTGCAGCTGCCCTTGCAACCTCATCCCAAAACAAAACCAAATTTAAAAGAAAAAACAGAAACAAAACAAAAACAATCATAAAGAAGAAGAATCTTACCATGGAAGTTGTAGTGTGGTCCACTAAGACACACAGTTTACCCTTTAGTCTGTTCATCTTTTTTTTTATTTTATAATTTGATTAAATTTTACATATCAGCCACAGATTCCCCTGTCCTCCCTTCTCCCACTTCTCCCCACCCTCCCCCCAGGGAGATTAAGACACATTACCTTCACACACACACACACACACACACACACACACACACACACACATACACACACACACTGGAGAGGATGTAGAACAAGGGGAACTCTCCTCATCTTTACTTCTAAGTTTTCATTGGCACTAGTCACTGGTCCGGCTCAAGGCCTCTAGTTTCTGCTCCACTGATAACAGGCTCTCACTGGTGCTCTTCTTGGATATCCTGTATTTGTCCTGTGTCATAGAGATCCTTCCCATCTCCTCCAGGGCAAGGACTCCCCTGGGGATTCAGCTCAACCTGGTAGATTCAATCCAGGCAGGTCCAGTCCCCTCCTCCCGGGCTGAGCAAAGTGTCCCTGCATAGGCCCCAGGCTCCAATCAGCCAGCTCATGCACTAAGGACAGGTCCCTGTCCCAATGCCTGGGGGTCTCCCAAACATTTTAAGCTAATCAACTTTCTCACTTATCCAGAGGGCCTGATCCAGTTGGGGGCTCCTCAGCTATTGGTTCATAGTTCATGTGTTTCCACTAGTTTGGCTATTTTTCCCTGTGGTTTTATTTTTTTTTTCCAATCTTGGTCTCAACAATTCTCGCTCATACAATCCCTCCTCTTTCTCGCCAATTGGATTCTTGGAGCTCCACCTGGATCCATATCTGTCATTGTGCACAAAACTTAAGTCCAAGTGGATCAAAGACCTCAACTTAAATCCAGTTACTCTGATCCTGATAGAAGAGAAAGTAGGTAGTAGTCTTGAACACATTGGTATAGGAGATCACTTCCTAAACATAACACCAGTAGCATAGACACTGTGAGAAACAATCAATCAATGGGACCTCTTGAAACTGAGAATCTTTTGTAGAGCAAAGGATACAGTCAACAAGGCAAAGCAACAGCCTACAGAATGGGAAAAAGTCTTCACCAACCACACATCTGACAGAGGGCTGATATCCAGAATATATAAAGAACTCAAGAAATTATACATCAAAACGCCCAACAGTCCAATTAAGAAATGGGCTATAGAGCTAAACAGAGAATTCTCAACAGAGGAAGCTCAAATGACTGAAAGACATTTAAGGAATTGCTCAACATCCCTAATCATCAAGGAAATGCAAATCAAAACAACTCTGAGATACCACCTTACACCTGTCAGAATGGCTAAGATCAAAAACACTGAAGACAGCTTATGCTGGAGAAGATGTAGAACAAGGGGAACTCTCCTCATCTTTACTTCTAAGTTTTCATTGGCACTAGTCACTGGTCCGGCTCAAGGCCTCTAGTTTCTGCTCCACTGATAACAGGCTCTCACTGGTGCTCTTCTTGGATATCCTGTATTTGTCCTGTGTCATAGAGATCCTGCTGTTTTGGATCTGTGGGTTCGTCCCTGTCACCTGCTCCAACAGTTCATAGATTCAATTAATTTTGTGGTGGACCAACTCATAGCACTGGTTTTGCTTTCCTTTGTCATTACTATCTGGGTAAACTCTCCAGCACCTCCTTGGCTTGCTCACATAATACAGCTTACAGCAAGGTGTAGGGTCAGTTCTCCTGTTCTCAGGCTGTCAGATAGAAGAATGGTACTGCTTAGAGAGGAACACTAGGAAGTCACTGTATGTCAGTTTAAAGTGAATAACTACATGGGTAGAGTTAATTATACAAGACGAATACATTCTAAAAATATTGTATGGAGTATCTGGCCTATAAGAGAAAATATTTTTACAAGCTTAAAGACATACTGAGAATTGTGTGTGTGAGTGTGTGTGTGTGTGTGTGTGTGTGTGTGTGTGTGTGTGTGTGTGTGTGTGAAGGTAATGTGTCTTAATCAAAAATGATTGTGTTATATGCATATTTTATAAAAATAATAGAGGTACATTTTCATATTCATGTGGAAAATTGTCAGAAAAGTTTTCGTGAAGAAAAATTCCATGTTTCAGAAAAGAATCTGTCTTAGACTGGTTTTCATTATCCTGTTTTATTTCTTCTGTGATGGATAAAAATAAGAAGAGAATTGAAGTTTAGTAGCTACTGAGAGAGAGTGCCAGAAATAAAAGAGTTTATTCAGGTAGGACACACCAGATATGTCTTTAATTATTTTCACTTAGGAAAAGATAAAATTTTACTGAAGAGAATTTGATGCTTATTTTTTTCTGTTTTAATGCTCAGCCTGCCCATGATAATTATTTACATAATATTTTAAGTAATACATGCAGCCCATATCCTATGATATTTCATGGTAAAGTCTAACTTATATCATAAAGGTTGATAGTATCATTTGAATTGGAATTTAAAAAGGTGATTCCTGGGTTTTGATAAACAGATCATGTCACTTTTTTTTCAAATATATTACCTTGAGTCCTCAAGTATTTAGGGCAATATACATGCTTTCACAATTTAATTCAAAATCCAGTTACAATTAGGGATTTACTTAATGAATTTGAATATCCAGTAGTGTAAGCTAAAGTATGGACAGTAAAATATTAGATTCACTACTTAAGGTAGTGTGGTTTTCCATAGGTCATTGTGTTTTGTGCTGCAGCCATCAATAGAGGTTGGTATGCTGATCAGTTAAGCAATGGAAATAGGAAAGGTTCATTTTTATCTTGTAAAATGTGTTTTGCTGATTCCAAAATCATACTGAAACATGCCATCTCTTGTCAATAATATTGAAATCACATTTTTATCAGCTTTAATTTCATATAATTGCATTGCAAAAGATATTCTTTTAATTTAAACAATGATTTTATATTCTTGTAATGAATTTTTCTTGGATTCATTTTAGTTTGCAGTTGAACTCACACATGTCTATCACATGAATTATTATGGGAAAAATCATATATCGCAATAGGAGGGAGACTGAATATTTTTATTTTATGACAATATAGTAATAACCTGATATATAGATTAGTATCTACTTAGTTTTAATATTAAATGGCTTTTTAGGTTTCAGAAGTTGTTTTAATATTCTAAAAAAATTAAACCCATGCTTAGTAATTATATCTTCACTTTTGTTGTGTTTCTATATCTTGCATGTGACAGATGGTAGAAAGAAGGGCCTTACACATGAGAGTGAATGTCCAAATGTTGACTCCTATCACAAACTCATATTTCTGAATAGAGCTTTCCTACAAAAGCTGGTTAATACTGATATTTTAATTACACTGTACATTCTATATCTATTATTATAATCTGATAAGAGTCTGCTTACAATTCATAGTTTATAACCACATAATCATTTTAATAAGAAAAAGTAAGGGAAAGACTTGCATGTTTTAACTGCACACTTGAAGATAAACCCACCAATTGCAGTATCATATAGAATTAATACATTCTGAATTTTATACAATTTGAACATAGCATAAATTAAGAGAAATATACTGATATATTATTACTTTCAAATTTACCAAGATTTCATAATCATTTGGAACAGACACTTTATCAAAATGATGTCACTAGTTATGATCTTTATGGTTTTAAATGAAAAAAAAGCATTGTTTTGTGCTTATAGGTAATACAAGTGTGTGTCTATTTTCTTATCTTTAATAAGGACACAGGTATAGCATAGTATCACTCACATATGCTTCAAAATTAAATACTTAAGCATAAATCTAATAAAATGTCTATAAGGTGTTTTAGAAAAACTATGAATTTTTAAAAATAAATGGGAGAAATATTTGTCAATAGAGAGAGCCCAGGTATGTTAATAGAAAGACTCAGCTGAATTTTATCAATTTTCCAGTACTTGCAATACTAATAAATTATTTTGTGGTTATTAAAAACAAATTGTGATGTTTTTGAAATGTGAAAAAATTCAGAGTTTCAAAATATCAACGGAAAGTTCAACAACTGACACTATTCTCAGACTTACTCTATGTCTGTTGTAGTACTGAAAATGTAGCCCCAAACATCAAATACAACAGATTAAGTGTAGAAATTGAGTCATAGGAATATGCTCAACTGAACTTTGATAAAAGAGAAAGGGTAATCATGCATAACAAGAATAGATTACTTTTAACAAACGGTGATAGAAAACCTAGATATTGATATAAGAAATAAATATGCCATATTCCTTTCTAAAAATCTGACTCACAACAAATGTAGCTTAAACTATAAAATGACTCTCAAATTTCCAAGCATCTGACATACAAATCAATAATGTCATCACTCCTCAATGTTAGCAAACAAACTAGAAATAAAAAATAAATATAAATAAAACTTCCTGAAGATAACAGTAGAATATAAGAATGCCCTTAGATTTTTCAATGATTATTTATGATAGAACCCAATATGTGAATTTTATGTAAGAAAAAATGATATGGCCCTATTTAAAATCAAAATATTTTCTATTAAAAACATATTCCCAAGGAATGAAATCACAAGGCACAAACTGGGAGTAAATACTCATTAAACACACACTGATGGAAAAAAAGATTGCCATTTAAGTTGTACAAAGAATGCTAAAGTTCAACAGAAATAAAATAAGGTTATTTATATATGGTCAGAAAACTTTAAGAGAAAAAACAGAATAATAATAATAATAAGGGGCAAAAAATATGAAATATGTTCTGCCTCATGGACATTGGGTTTGGATTGTTTAAGATTGAAACTGTGAAATACTTGTAAATTTAAAGAGACCCTGACAGAACAAAATAGTGAGAAAGATTTGTATTCTTATTTACTATGTGTAAGTATGCTAAATTTCATAGACCCTCTAGAAAATAACCCAATGTGATCTAGCAATTGTGCCTCTTAGTGTCACACCACAGGAAGGACAAGCTTACGTTTGGCATTGGGATTTTCATTTAATAACTCATGTCTTCTGGCACCGTCATTATTCACTCATGCATGGTAACTCTAAACAAAGTCATTCTAAATTATCTATTGTTCTAAATTATCTATTGTAGTCAGTTTTAACAGTATTAGATTTTACATAGCTTGCTAAGTCTATCTATTAGTTATTGCTCTTTCCCATCACTGTTCTTTCCAATTTTCTCTGTCCAACTCTGCTTAAACCTTGCCACATTGAATATTCCCTCTCTCTACCTTCATACAATATATATTCCAATATACTCAGAACTCTTAAAGCCTCTATTCTTACCATAAACTCTTTCTCACTTTCAGGTTTCTACAGACATTTGATGTATTCAACACACAAATTTAAAGTGCTTGAAGTTATGACTTACATATGATGCAGAACTTAGGATATTTGCAAATGAGTTGCTTGCCAAGAAGACCCAAGGGTATCCCAAAATAATATAGATTATGGTCATTGCTCTTGGTTTCCTCCTGGAACTATATAGTACAGTTCCACTGCTAAGGTCACCATACTGTTTAGAAGTAAGATTTAGAGAAATCAAGCTAGCTAGACGCTACTTCTCTGCTGGGTAGCACTCATAGATCCAGAAGATGCTTTCTCCCATGAAGGGAGAAAAGTCATTCATTGCTTTATCCAGTTATGAAACTTGCATGCTTAAATTCCAACTGCCAGGCAAGATATGCCAATCGGTGCAATAGTAAGACTGATACAGTGGGTAAAAAAAGCAACTCTGTTTTGGTTTCTTCCAAAGACAGTTTTACAAGAGGGTACTTATGCCCGGTATAGTAGATATACTTCAAGGCTCATGGCTGGGATAGCCATATGGTCTAGTAACAAATTTGTTGATTAATTTTGCTAAATGGACATGTCCTCTAACTTCCTATGGATATTTGTTTATACCCATACCTATAATCTAATGTTGTCCTCAGAGAAACTTCCTTTTGAAGTCAGTGATTATG
>CABHPR010134467.1:0-42273 GCA_902168415.1 Peromyscus melanophrys | reverse complement strand
ATTTTATTAGGTGGTGTATTTTACTTGTATTTGGTCACCAAAGAGCCTTCCTAGCCTTCCCATGTCCTTCCTTGCCCGTGAGCTCAAACCAAATATTTTTTAGGAAAGTATAGAAATAGTATCTAAGATGAGGACATATTTATCACTAATATTTTGCAATTTTAACTGACGGTATACCTTTTCCTTTTGTGATCAGGTAGTTCTCCATTCCTTACTCCCTTCTTCCCTTAACCCCTTAACTGGTCATTTCCTGTTTGTGATTGTGTCACATTCTTAGGAACTACAAAAAATTAGATACCCAGAATGTATGTTTAAGTGTGTCTAACTTCCACAGACCAAGAATCACTATAAACTGTTGCATGTAGCCATTATCAGGAAGCTGTAACATGCCTGTAAAAATGGACTATTATTGTAAGGTTACATTTTTTTTTACTTGAAAAAATAAACAAGCGATCCTAAAGAAAATATCTTATTCATAGTTGTTACATCTTCCTTTCCAATGTCTTCTATGGACATTGTGTGTGTGTGTGTGTGTGTGTGTGTGTGTGTGTGTGAGAGAGAGAGAGAGAGAGAGAGAGAGAGAGAGAGAGAGAGAGAGAGAGAGAGAGAGAGAGAGAATTTAAAGCAGTCCTTAGCATTGTAAATGTTACTGTGTGTAGGGTTTTACTCTTTGTTCATACTTGTATGAAGATGGCTTGCCTATTAGTCTGACTGTCGTTTCTGAGTCTGAAAACTTGCAGTCTCGTTGATGAGACTGAGAATGTCAACTTTGGGTGATTTTTTTTTTTTTAGAGCTCTTAATCCATTAGTGGCCAGGGATTTGCAGGGTTTCCCATGTAATAGTGACTGGGAGTGAGAGGCAAGGGTGTGATTAGTTCCCACAGCACTGACTGGAACTTATGTGTGACTCCCCAGAGATGACTTGAAACTTTTTTACCCTTTGTCATCCTAATACTCATTATAATGGGTCTCATTAATTGGCGCATCTCCCATTGGGTTAATTTGCAGATACCATCCATGCCATCCTTTTCCTAACTCTCTAATGCAAATTGATATTTATGGTCTTTAAAATTTAAAACAAAAGAAAATCTGTAACAGAAAAGACAAACTTTGCTAAGTTTTCCTTCGTTATTTTTTAAAATGAGAGATTAAGATCCAGAGAGATTATGTGTGAGAGAAAAGGAAGCAAACACCACGAACCCCCACAAAAACTACTGTAGGCTAATAAACCGACGTGAAAATTTCTCAATTTACAGCACTTGACAGGTGCTAAAAGAAAAGCATCTTTAATTTTAATGTGTTGTTAGGACCTCTTTAGAGAGACTGTACAAGTTATTAACAAGGTCCTCCGAGACAGGAGACGGGTAATTAACAAGACCTATGGAGATATAGTTTAGGTAATTAACGAGCTCTTAGGCACTGGACACAGGATAACACGTGGTAAGTCCGATAGTTAAAGAGAGCAGGTCGTTATGATATGACCAAATGCAAGCAAGAGCCTGTACATCCTCTGGAGCTTTCCAACAGGAAAGTATTAAGATTACATTCCAATGACCCTAGCATGCTAATTTTCATAAATCAATGCATAAGCTTTTTAGTTGAAGATAATATTTGAGAGAATTACTTCTTTGTAAAACCAAGAAGCAGAAGAGCTTCCTAGATGGAGGCAGATGATCTTTTTTAATGGTGGGCACTGAACTGTATAGTTAGAGGAAAGTCTGTAAGAAGGACATACATTGTATGTTTATCGATTGTTTTAAACATCATTGGGTGAGTGTGTTTTTCACTTGTGTCCTCTTGTCTAAAACTGCCTATTCTAGATTATCTTGCTCCTCTGATGACTTTAAAACAGTCAGGCTTTTGGCAAGAGAGGAGACCACAGTGAGGACAGTCGGTTTTGACATCCTAGCCTGGGTTCCTTCACTCAGCTCTCTTCTACCTTCATGTTTGAGAGATGCTGTTACCGTTGGTCCGGTTATTTCCATGTAGCTTTGATATTGGTGTCTGTAGATTTAATTCAGAAAACTCCCAGGTCAGCATTTTATTACAAACATATTGTATTTGGTAGGTGTGTCTCAACTAGTGGCCACAGGTCATTTAGGCTGAGTGAGTTTTAACTATGTGGTTCTTGAGCACAACCTTTATAGATGACATCATGTCTCAATGTCAAAAGCTAGGATGTGCCTGCAAAGGTTAAAGTCTAATGAGTTTCTGATGCTGCATGACCTGTCTCAGTATGGCTCCTGCAGGCCATCAAGATGAATATGTTTCTGAATTTCAACTCTGATAATCAAATGATACTTTTATTATTTCTTTTCAGTATTTTCCACATGAGCGAGTATGGTGGTTTAAATGAGAATATATCCCATTAGCTAAGATACTTGAATACTTGGTCTTTAGTTGGTGACATTGTTTGGAGAAGTTAGGAGGTGAGGCCTTATTGGAGGAAGTATGTAACCAGGGGTTGTATTTGGAAAGCTTTAGGCCTTGCTTTATTCCCACTTCGTTTTCTCTGCTTTGTGCTTGTGGTTGAGATGAGCTCTGGGCTTCCTGCTATGTCTTCCTGCATAAATTGAATGTGCTTAGGCTTCTAGAGCATTTTAAGGTGGGATGTGATAGGATGGAATTAATGTCTTAGTCCAGAGCTAACATGGAGTGCTTGTGGGGAAATAATGGGAAGGGGATGACTAAGGCTGGGGATGACTAGTCAGTTAGGAAGCTGTGAACATTGTGGTGCTTTGGGTGGAAAGGAAGGGAGTGCCTTCTGAGAAACATTTCTGTGCATTCTCCTGCCTTTGAGTGAGACAATGGCAAAGGATTGGTAAGAGGAGAAAAGGAACCAATGTAAGGATGCATCTCAAGTGTGGAAGCCAAAGATCATGATGTCTTGTGTGTGTGTGTGTGTGTGTGTGTGTGTGTGTGTGTGTGTGTGTGTGTTGTAGGTCCACACTGTGTATCTTCCTCAATCTCTCTCCACCTTACTTTTTGCATCAAAGTCTCTCACTGAACCTAGAGCTTACCAATTTGGCTAGACTAGCTTGCCAGCAAGCCCTAGTCATCCCGCCTCTGCCTTCCTAGTGCTGGGGTTACAGGGGCACATTCTGGGACTGTGCCCCTCTGTTATGAATGTGCTGGAGATCAGAACTCAGGTCCTCATGCTTGGGTGGCAAGTACTTTACCACCTTAATTGACTCCCCAGGCCATGGTGTATCTTAAATTTGACAAGGTAGAGCATTTTTTAAACTGTTTTGTTTCATAGAAGAGTGTAAGGTATATGGTTTCTGAATCAGACTTAGGGTGTTAGTCTTGATGGAGAGGTTTGAGGTTTTAGTTTTTTTTTTATTTTTTTTATTTATCACAAGGTGGTGTTCCTTTGTCTTTTTTTCTTTTTCAAGAATAGGGACTGTGTGTTTTGAATTAAAACTAGCAAGCTAGTATGAAAACATTAACAGCTCTTGCAAGTTTGTTTTCCAACACTTGAATAATCTTTGGCTTCTTTGAACACAAGAATGCAAATTTCAGTAACTTTAAAGATTTGTGCATTTAAAGTGTTTTCATCTTATCATTATAATGATTATACACATTTCTCTCCAGTGGTTCTGGCTTTCCCAAATCTTGCCCTTCTTAATCTCCTGTGAGTCTTTCACTGTGGGAATAACCTTGCTTCTTACATCTATAGCCCTCATTTATTTTTGTGCACACCTCCTCTTCAGGCTTCTTTTTTCTGTGCCTGGGACATTTCCAGCTGGGCTCTGTGACTGCGTCACCTGATACTGCTTTCATTTTATTGATGATAATGCTTTCCCTTTTGAAATGCAGGCAATGTATTTATGTGTTATGTATTTATGGTAGTAACTACTGTAGCCAGATTATCTAAATATCTAATGGTGATGTATAAAATAGACCAAAAATTGTTACTGTATCCACTTACTCCATTGAAATATTAGGATCTGAGCATATGACATAGATGTCTTTGAACTTACTGTTTAAAGATGAATTATTCCTCTTTGAATTAATTTGAGTATAATGTTATTATATAATTATGAATAAATAGCTAAATTTTTATTAGATGTTGAATGATTTTTTTAAAGATTTATTTATTTATTATGTACACAGAAGAGGGTGCCAGATCTCATTACAGATGGTTGTGAGCCACCATGTGGTTGCTGGGAATTGAACTCAGGACCTCTGGAAGAGCAGTCATTGCTCTTAACCTCTGAGCCATCTCTCCAGCCTGTTGAATGATGTTTTAATGTGCTTTATATACTTATTTTACATTTGGAAATTGTTCTGATGAAGGAGCTAATACCATTTAAATAGCTGATGCTTGAACATGCTTGGTTTTCTTAAAGTTTATGTCCCCAGATTTTCTGTATGGTTTCACAGGCTTGTGTAAAGCTTCACTAAGGCAAGGAGTGGAGGTTTGAGGGTATGATTTACATGGCTAAGATAATTGGGAGGGTCATGAAAGAAATGACCTGTTACTACACAGAATAGAGATGCCCTATAGAAGTACAGGAAATTTGCCATGGAAAGGTAGAGAAAGGAGCAGTTCAGTGTACTGAAAATTGGGGAAAGGTTTCCTCAAGGCAAATGTCTTTGGCCTTGATCTTGACCACTGAACATGGACATTATAAGTTGAGAAATGAGTTGATTGTAGCTAGAGTTTTCCTGCCTGGCCCACCATCAGGGCAAATCTCTTTCACCTGCCAGTCCCACAGCCGCTCAGACCCAACCAAGTAAACACAGAGACTTATATTGTTTACAAACTGTATGGCCGTTGGCAGGCTTCTTGCTAACTGTTCTTATATCTTAAATTAATCCATTTCTGCCGGGCGGTGGTGGCGCACGCCTTTAATCCCAGCACTTGGGAGGCAGAGGCAGGCGGATCTCTGTGAGTTCGAGGCCAGCCTGGGCTACCAAGTGAGTTCCAGGAAAGGCGCAAAGCTACACAGAGAAACCCTGTCTCGGAAAAAAAAAAAAAAATTAATCCATTTCTATAAATCTATACCTTGCCACATGGCTTGTGGCTTACCGGCATCTTTACATGCTGCTTGTCCTGGCGGCGGCTGGCAGGCTATGACTCCTTCTGCCTTCCTGCTCTTTTAATTCTCTCTGTTAGTCCTGCCTATACTTCCTGCCTAGACACTGGCCAATCAGTGTTTTATTAGCAGCACATTTGCCATACAGAACATCCCACAGCAGTTGATAGACACATCCATTTTAGTAAACAGTAATGAAGACCATATAGAAAGTATTTAGAGAGTCATGTGTGGTGGTACACACCTGTAATTCCAGCACTCAAGATGCTGAGTCACCAAGATCATGAGTTCAAGGCCATCCTTTGCCACATAATGAGGCCCTGTCTCAAAAACAACTAAATGAGTAAAGCAAACAGGAAAAAAAAGGTTATTTGATAGGTTTCAAAGAAATAGTTTCTAAATAGTGGTTTTTATACTATTAAATTATTAGTTCTTTATTAAAAACTGAGCAGTCTCACCATCTCTTCTCTAGCTAGAGTTAGGGAGCTGCATTTCATGTCTGTCATTTGCTGCCTGGTAGGTTCCTGAGAAAGCAGGTTTGCTATTGCAGGCTACCAGTGCTCTACTTAATAGGTGCAGCAGCTCAGCTTTAAGCACCATGGACACTTTGTTAGGGAGCTTGGTATAGGAGGAGAGTGTCCAGACAGTCATGTATTTTGTTTATCAGAGACATAACAAATATGGTTTTTCATATCTTTCTTTATCTTCAAAGAAATGAATTGTCTAAAGCTATGAAAAATGAAAATCACACTGAATGTGATTTACATTTTGATTCAGGGTTATATTTGATTCTTCAGCAAAGGATTTCACAATGTACTATGAAAATAGAACACTTGGAAGGGAATATGGGATAGGTACAAGTTTAGAATTGTAAGTCAGGTTTGGGTTTATTTACATCTTTGGTAAAAAGCTGTAGGGCCTTGTATGTTAGCCTTTCACTGTGAAATAGGGTAACCTGATGGGGAAGAGATTAACTTGGCACAGGAAGTGTGGCAGGCAGTGCTGGACACATAACTGGAGATGGTCACTCTGGCTATGATCTCACTGCACAGCATCTACAGAACACTTAATGATTGTGCTAACTATATTAGATGGAGATACTCCAAGTAGAGTATAAGCTCTACTTGAAAGAAATACTAGAGTTTATTAAAGAAGGCAGCTCCAGCTGTCATAATAAAAAGGATAAAAGACATTTATTGAGAACTTGCAACATTTCAGAGTCCCTTTTGAGAAGAGCCCTGCTTTAGGAAATCCATGGAAGCACCAGTGTGTCCCCTTACACTACTCACAGAGTTTCAGGACTCAAAATTCCTTCATCTGACTAGTGTAGTGGTGATTATAATTTTTATGTTCTGTTATTGTTGTGCTTTTAGAAATAATAAGCATTTCTCATCAAACAGAAAACATATAAAATGAGAATTTGAATGTTAAATATGCTTATATTGTGGTCATTTTATAGGAATCAGTAGGCTCTTAAAAGGTTATCTGCTTGGGCCTGCTCATTTAGACTACCAGAGTTCCAAAAGAAAGGTGCTTGTTTTCACACTGGATGAGGGAAGATCATTGCTCTTACTTGGCTGTGATGGTTCTCTCTCATACAGGAGACTGCTACTGAGAGACAAAGGCTACATGAGGCAAGTCTTTCTGTAAGGCTGTCGGCAGGTAGATTCAAAGGTGGAATTGTCCTAATGCATGATACAGTTGGGAAGTGTTATTGGAAATAAAGTCACAAGTGAGATGAGGCTGTGCTGTGCATGTGTCATCCCAGCGTTCAGGAGATAGAAGCAGGAGGATCGTGAGTTCAAGGCCAGTTGAGTCTGCATAGCAAGACCCTGTGTGAAAATAACAAGTGCAGAAGTGTAAATGAGCAGAGTTAGTCAGTCTGGGGATGATGGAAAGGGGAAATGAACAGCCTCAACGGATAGATGTATGAAGAGATGGGGGAAGGGATCTGGTGAAGGGTAAATGCTTTAAAGGGCTCTCAGGGACCCAGTGTGTCTAAAACTGTCAGCGATTGGAGATGGTGGTGGCATGGGCCTGGCTTACTGGGAATTTGGCATGTCATGGTTTGATTTTAGCACCCAGTTCTCTAGAGAGGGGGGATTCTTCGGCACAGGAGGAGGTGCCCAGATCCTATTTAGGAAAACTCAGGAAATTGCCACCTGGACCTGAGTAGGAAGAAACACAGGAACTCCAAAGTTCCAGTGAGGCCACATTTCAAGTGCAGTGTTAGATTCTGGAAAAAGCAACCCCCACCCCCCCAAAAAAGCAACATTGTGTGGTGTAGTGTAATTTTCATTATAAAACTTAGAGGAGCCCAGCAGTGGGAAAGTTACTGTAGCATAAGAAACTTTAGATGTCAGCATTGGTTATAGCTGTAGTCTTTGACCTGGTGGGAACGAGTGTTTTAACCATTTTCTGAATGAAGAAACATTTAGGAAAATCCGAGTGGGATAGAATAATGTATAATTTCTAGTGAGATTATTCATTATGTCTGTAGGGGCAAAGAGTGTTTTTTCATGTAAAACCTTGTATTCTTTTCCGGCAGACATGGAGTTCTACAATCTTACTGAGGCAAACTTGGTCACTGTGCATGCCTTAGGGGCTGGGCTTCTCAGCCTGGGAGCTTAGCATGTAGAATTCTGTTGCTCCCACAGCTGTGCTTTGTCACTAAGGAAGGGGCTCTGAGGATTCACTGCTGTGGACAGCCCTTCTTGAAGGCTTTGCAGAGATGGATGCAGCCTTGAGTGCTCGTGGGCAAACACCCCCCCTGCATGTTGTTCTTGAACACCTGAAGCCTTCCTGGAAACCAGGGGGCACCACAGCTTTTCTTCAGATATGACTTGCCTCAGCCACAGCCAACAGATTTGTGTCTTGGCCAAGAGTGGTGTGGCCTTTTTAATCCGGTTTAGAGGATGGCAGATGCTTCCTCCTGCTCCTCCTCAGGTGTTCGGATTTTCTTCAAACCTCCCCAGAGCGGCAGGCAGCTTAGGGAGGCTGGGCTGCCCTTGATTTCATAGGCAGATGGAGATAGTGTACCAGTCCAGTGAGGGGTGTTGGTACCTTGCTTTCATCACTCCATCCTAATTCCGTTTTGCTTCTGAACTAAAAGGGACTACTTTCCCTCCTACAGCCACCACTACTAGTGGATATGTGGCACTAGCAGTGGCAGGCCAAGGTCTCCTCAGAGCACAGAGATAAGCAATACAGTTTCCTCAGTGACAGAAGAATTGTCTTACATCAAGAGAGGCATGATAGAATTATGAAGTAAAATGCCTGAAATTTTCAAGTTCATCTTGACATGTCAGCGAAGTTGTGTGTGTGTGTGTTGCTGGATTTATTCTTCTCATGTATTAAGGGTACTTAAGAGAAAAAACGTTTGAGAGGCTTAGCTTTAAAGGAGTGGGGTTTGGCCTCCACGGGCTTATATGTGGGAATCAGTGAACTGTTGTACTGACATTTTAAAGACATAAAATAATTCCTAGTACTTTTCTTCAGCAGGAGAAAATGGTTAATAAACTTGACTGACTATTAAGTTTTCGAAGCCTGCCTTTCTTTGGCAGATAATCTACAAGTCCTTATGTTCTAGGCCTTCCTGCTGCAGCAGCTAGTATTCATTATAGAAACGCTGCTGGTCTAGATTTGCTGTCCATGACCTTTGGTGTTACTGACCACGTTTTTTAATTGTCCTAAAAGATCTCTCATGAGAATATTAATGAGCAGATTGCTGTTGCTCCCCACAGACACTTGTGCTTTAGTTCTGTTTTGTCACTGGAGGGTTGGGTGTCTCCAGTCCCAGGGGACAGCGTGTAGTTCCTGGTGCTGTTTGACTTAGTCCGATATTGCTTGCTTTTTTTCCTAAAAAGAAAGAAATAAAAATACTGTTTCATCTTGTCTCCTCAGCTTTATTTGCCTGTGTAACAGACATAATTATAATTAAAATGTGCTTACTAAAGAATCTCGTTGGCTATTTCAATTAAAAATTGTTTTTGAGCTTTGGGAAGAGGATCATTAACAATTTTTTAGAACTCCTTTAGTGTGAAACCACTCAGGAGCATGAAATAAGAAGCACAGGAGTAACTCTTTAGAATTTACCAGGGGTTCTTCAGTTGGTTTGTAGTGTGGTCAGATAGTGAAGTGGTGGCAGGTTGTGTGCTCATAAGTCAACCAGTTAATTTTATTGAAAGTCCATTAATTTGGAACTTATTTAAACTCTTATTGGCAGTTTGTCTTGGTTTACCTTTTTTTTTTTTCTGTGATAGAGACCATAACCAAAAGCATTTTGGGGAGGAAAGGGTTTATTAGCAAACAGCTCATAGTTCCCCATGAAGGGAACGCTGGGCAGGAACCTGAAGGCAGGAAATGAAGCCATAGAAGGATGCTGTTTACTGACTTGCTCCCTGTGACTTACTCAGCCTGCTTTCTTATATACCCCAGGACCACCTGCCCAGAACGCAGCACCACCTACAGTGAGCAGGCCTCCAAGATGAGCAGTAATGGGGAAGATGCCCCACAGGCTTGCTTACAGGACAGTCTTATGCAGCATTTTCTCAGTAGAGGTTTTCTGTTATCAGATGACTCTAGCTTGTGTTGACAAAAGCCAACCAGGACATAGCTGTAAATGCCGGAATATATCTTCCCATCTTAAAAAGAACTGATAACACTCCACTAGTATCCTCTCAGATATGAACATAAGTAACTTTTGTTATTTAGGAAAAGGGTTTTCTCTGTACCTTGGGGACTTGCTATTTTGTTGGCAGACATTATGTTGTCTTACCATTGATTTACTCAGCCAACCATCCTGGCTCTTACAAATTGTTAAAAAGTCATTCAGCATCCATATTTTATGCTCCTACCATGCCTTAGACACCATGGCAGAGGTAAGGCTGGAAAGGTTAATGAGATATGATTCCTTCAAGTGGCTTCCAGCAAAGAGGCATGGGAAGCCCTGGGGTGAGACCAGATTCAGAAAAGGCAGCTGTTGAGCTTCAGTTTGCTGTATAAAACAGTCTGCTAATTTCTTTTATTGTTCTTCTAATGTTAATTTTTTGAAAGTTAAAAATATGAAATTTTGAATAGTTAGGTGGCTTGTACTTGGGCACTGAGTACTGGAAAGATAGCTGAATAAAATGTGGTGGGATTGAAACTTTGGATAAAGAATTTATCATTATTCAAGCAGAATATCCAAGCCAGAGATTCTGACAGCTAAATCATGAGGTTAGTCTTGCATCTGAGATAGCACCATTGCCAAAAGAGCCTTGGCTAGATTTGGTAAGATGGGGTGAAAGAGATGTGATCGTGTTCCTATGATCAGAAAGGTAGCACACATGTGAGCAGCAAGGAGATGTGATCTAGGCTGAGAGTCCCAAGGAGGATGGATTTATGGGACTTGCCAGCTAAAGACTGATGTTTCACTTTGGGTGCCCAGGAGACAGTTGATGGAAAAGGCAAAGGGGTAGATAGTTTAGGCACATTCACCTTGAGGTACAGGTAGGGTTCTTGTTCTGAATCTGTAGCAAGACATTTGTAAGCCCAGTATTCTAGAGGATAAAGAAGTTGTGTTTGTAGAGAAAAAGATTTCAGTCATTCATCCATGATGTGGTAGCAGCTAAAGTAGCAGGAGATGTGAAGCCATTGAAGCAGAGTAGAGAGAGGTCTGGCCACTTTCCTAGGAAGTAGCTGGCATTTCCCACATAAGGACAGAAAGAGGAAGGTGGCAATGAAAGGGGTGGAAACAGGCTGGCATGCTGAACAGAAAAAAAAGTCTCAAAAAGAAAGAGTAGCCATTGGTGAAGTGGAAGGAGAGATTGGAAAGTGAGGCAATTGCCCTGGTAAAAGAAGTTTGTCATCCAAGAAGCAATGTTGGGAGTGTGGGGATTACAGAGTGTGGAAGAGTAATTTCCTTTTGCTGTGAGGGCTGGTGTCCGTATTCTACTCTCCAGTATATACCAGTCCAATGCTGTGAAGCATGCTTCTCTCATATTCTTATACATGTTAAAGATTTAATGATACATAACGGCTTCTTGTAGCACCTCTTCCCACCCACCCTTGCCACTGAGGGAAGCTTGGGTCCCTAGAGTTTTTTCCCTTCACTTAAAGGACAGGATCAATAGGATGCTGACCTTGGAAAGTAATTGCTGTTAGAAGTTCTCCTTTGGTAGTTTAGAGTTACACTTGCTTCATTCACATAGTAAGATACTGACCAGTGTCTAAAGAAACTGCCCTCCTCTCCCTGCCAGGTGTCACATCTGTGGGGTTGTCAATAATTTGGATTCACATATTAAATGGAAAATGCAGAAAGCTGTAGGACAAAGTAGACTTTGTTGTTTGAACAGTGATGGTGTTTAGAAAGAGAGTAGGAAGTATGAGATGCTCCCTAAGCTTTGGAAAGAGTGGTCCATGCAAGTGATAGCCTCCTGCTTGGAAAGTTTCCCATCCTGAAGCCTGGAGGTTACATAGTTGTATCTGCTTATAATAAACCCTTGTTCTCAGGTGTTTTGTTGTCTTTACAAGTGCTTCATGCTTTAACATTCTGAATAGTTCTCCCTCTGTCTTAGAGCTTCCTGCTTTAAAGAATGTGTTTGCTTTAAGAAGGAAACATTTTGAGTACTGCCAGAAGCCCAAATCACCACTGTAACAACTGTCCATCACTTCATATGGACAGGTTTATTTTTAGTGCCTATGTATGGAAGACTAGTATAATACAGACTTCAATTTCTACTCAATTATTTATCTACTCCTTACTCTAACTTTAAGATAAATTAATAAATGATATTGTAGGAAAGTTAATGATTTCTATAAAAATATTTAAAAAGCACAATAGTTTATATTTCAAATTTTTTAGAGTTTACTTGTAAACATTTTTCAGAATTTTAAAATGAATTTGCAGATAAAAGTTGATACTTTTACCTGAAAACTTGATTATGTTAAGCTTAAGACATTTTATCCATTTAAAATATGTTTAAGCATATGACTTAAAATACTTTATCTGTTTAAAAAGTACTTTAGGATCCTGTGGCTCCTTCAGACTTCCTCAAGTCTTTTTCTAAAATTAAACTTCAGTTCTGGAGTTTAGTTCACATAGACTTCCTCTTCGTCATGAACATATCCAGGTTTATTTCCTACCTGATTGAAATCCGTAACTTGTCAGCAGCTCAGTTGAGCAGTCAAACTGAATTATTCAATATCTTGTCTGACATGAGGACACCAGTCCAAAGAAACAGATATCACAAATTGGTGCCACACTTCAATAAATAGAGACATTTTATTTTGCATCACACTAATTCAATCCAGTTCAGTTAACTCTTTTTTCTCCCATGTAAGGACAGATTTAAATAAAGGCAGTCATGAATGACTGAGTTGGTCATGTGTTTGACACATCAGTGTGTGTATACAAAGCAGACCACAATGGAGGGCTCAGCCTTTGGATTTCAGACAATACCAGTGTGGGAGCCTTCTCAGCACATGGTGTAGAATGAGGACCTCAGCTCACAGACAAGCTCTTACCCATGCTCATGCTCAAGTACAGAGGGCAGGAACTGGGCTGTTGCCCTGAACACCTTGCCCTTCTAGCCCTTACAGTGTAAACTCCCCAGAATTTTTAGCCCTTTCTTGGGTCCTTGAGTTTCATTTTAGCTTCCTGAGCAAAAATTACTCAACACTGCATATTGTTTTGTGATTTTTTGATAAAAATCTTGGATCTAAATGTGTCCCTTAAAAATCCTTTTGATAATATAATGCCCATGCTTGTTATTTCTCAGTTCACTGATTTCTGCCTGAGACAGACCATTGACTAGATACAGTCATGGTCTTTTATTCTTAGAGCAGAGCAGAGCCTCAAATGTGGAACATTGCTATCTTATTGAGAGGAGGCTAATATTGTTGGGAAACATGCGCCTACTGCTTCATGGATAAGGTCTGAGGTCCTTGAGTTTGGCCTTAGAACTCTTCAGGAGCATCTTACCCCTGCGGTTTGTGCTCCAAAGTCCTGTAGAGATGGCACTGTCTAGCATACATTGCTCTCCCCAAGTCTCCACAGAGCCCTCTTCTAGACAGCCAAGCTTCTCTGTCAGTCCTGCTTTTCCCACAAAACAGGCCTTCTTCAGGGAGAGAACATGACTTTCCCACACTTGCTCTAAGAATTTTAGGATACCCTACCCCTCCATCCTGTGAATGAGGCTTTATCCCATGATGAAGTGAGATTGGCCGTTTAATCCAAAATGCCTGTGTGAGGCTTTGGCAGGACAGTCAGCACTCGCAAAGGCATAGGGCTGGTGTCCCAGTTAGGACAGACCTCGGAGCCAGATCCCAGCAGTTAGCAGTGGGAGGACTCGTACCCGTTGCCTACTTTCCCTTATTTTTAAAATGAAGTTAGGGAAGATAGAGTATGGTACCACATGGCCCGCTTAATTGGCAGGAAAATAACAGTTAATTTTGATAAGGTTTGAGACATTCATGAAATCATGTGTGGGGCGTGCTCTCTCTGCGCTTTGTTCTCTGAGTTAGTCCGTCCATGTCCTCTTCATAGCAGTCTTGTTTGAGAGACACCTTTGCCATCATGGTTTTACAGGTGAAGGGACCAAGACACAGTCAAAGTAACTTGTTCAAGGGCACAAAGCAGCAGGTTCAGGGATAAAGCCACAGCTCCAGAGCCTTTGACCCTTTCTCTGGTGCCCCTGAGTGTAAACGATGATACCCATGGGACTGTCCACCAGTGGATATGGGTGTAGTGCAGTGTTCTGCTTATCAGGAAGCATGTATGAGATCATGGAGCAAGGAGAAACTACTCTCACTGGCCCCTTCACTCCACTAGCTTAGATTGAGAACTGGAGAAAGCAAGAAACCACCCATCAGCAGTTGCTACCACAGTACAGCACTGATGGTTTGTTCTTATTGTTTCATTTCTTGTCAGGGTTTTGAGGCATACATGATTCTATGACACTAGTAAAGGACCTTGCAGAACACCATGCAGATGATGACATACAGGGATGGGGAAATGTGGCAGCCACATAAGCCTGTCAGTGGTACACTGCAGGTGCTCAGCCCATGGCTCATGGTTGTCTGCCTGGTCACTCAGCCCCACTGCAGTGTTAAAATGCTTCCACAGGCTCTCTTCCAGGGAAAGGTCCACACCCAGTTCTTAGGATCTGGATGTGCAAACCTGAGTGTACCATGTACTATAACAAGTGTACCATGGCTACATAGGAAATTTTCTTGCTGTGGTCCTGCAAGCATCATGCCTTTTAGGGTTTGCTGTGTGGGACATGACCTATAATTAGGGATGTGTTCTAGACAATATTTCCAGTGTCCACACTTTCTGTCACACAGTCAAGGTTTTAAAAGCGAATTCCCTAAGTCTTCAGAGGAATCTTTTTTTTAAAAAATGTAGTATGCAGATAATGGAAAATATGTCTTATAGTTAAGTCTTCTTTTTAATATGTGTATGTGGAATAAAAAAGACTCCTAGGACATTAATATGCTTTGTAGCTGTTCTGGGGATAAGTGTCTTAGATGCTGGGTACAATTTAAAGTGGAAGAGCACTGATGAAATATTTACTCATCAGATGGCTTTGAAGTTGAGCTTCTCTGGGGTGGTTGCAGTCTCCTTCCTAATGGGCATGTTTCAAAGGAGAAAGTGGCTGTGGCATTCTGCTGTGATGTCTCCAAATGAACAAGATCTCTTTTGTTTTGGTCTGTTTCTGACTAAGTTTTGGAAGCTAGATACTTAGAATCACATTAATGACAGAAATAGTTTCTGCCACTGTGGACTCATTCTCATTGACAAGGTAAGGTTTGAAAGTTAATTTTTCCAATACAGTTTGACATTTTAAACAAAGGGTGCCTGAGTTCTTTTATTTTATAACCTTTCCAAACCTAAATTTACTCAGCTTTCAGTAATATTTCAAAAGGGTTGAGGGTATGTCTATATAAGATGAGGAATATATAATAAGAACTCTTTTTATGAAGAAACTTGCTGGTAAAGTCACTATGCTTAAAGATATTTAGAAACTATGTATTTAAGATTGATGGTTCTTTGATTCTGATAACTGGAGGATCTTCTTTCATGGTTTAAACCTGCAAAGGCTTTAAGGATGTTAAGTAAATACTGTTTTGCTTTCTACATTTTTAATTGAATCTCACTTACCTAAGCTAGGACTTTAGACAGACATGTTGCAGTGTGGCCTAAAATGTTTCTGGTTTTGTTTTTTACCATACAGACTGCCACATTTAACCTTTATTTTATGCTTTATTACTTAGTTTTCATGTGAATCCAACAAGCAGTGAAGACCTCAGGAAAGTCCCGGTAAGTTGACAAGGGGTTACAAGATCACCAGAGAGCAAGCCTGGCTTCTCCATAGCACACATTTCCCAAATCACCTCCTTAGTGGCAGAAATATTGTTGATTAGTGTGGTGATTTGGAGAGAAAAAAGAAAGTGAAACTGAGACTTTGTCTTTATTGTACAAGTGAGTGTGACTTCTGTATGTGCTCGGAGACAGTTCAAGCTGATGTAGTTACAGTCAGCATCTACCTAGTGTATACATGTTTGTTTATAACTTGTAACCTCAATGTGAAAGCTGTATATCAGAGTCAACATTATAGTTGTAATAGTAGACTGACATTTGTTGTCTGGACAGGGATTGAATATACAACAAAGCTGCTCGTAATATACATCGGGAAAGCAGTGTGGTAAGAGACCAGAGTTTACTAGGCAAGGCTTTGGAAGGATGGATACTTCGGGATACTTACCTTCTAAGTCAGACCCAAACCAGAGCTATCCTAGGATTGGCAGCAGTCAGTTAAATGGATGTGTGTAGTTTGCAGCGATTGTTGAGATAGCTTGACTTTGTTTTATTGTTATCTGAAGTTCAGGATTGTACTGGAAAGTTCAGTTGCATCTGAGTGTTCTAAATATGTTGACCTGGAGAAAAATCACTTTATAAAAATACAGGCAGTTGTTCTTGCTGGAAAACTACATTCTTACTGAGTAACAGAAAGAGGCCGGTGGTTTCAACCATCTGCCCTTAATGTGTGTGATCCAGATGTATTTAAATATTTTCTAGCAATTGAATATTACAATTTCCAGTATATTGTTTGTCTAAAAGAAATCAAGGTGGGGTTACAGTTTATTTTATAAACCATTTTAAGTGCAGATGTGTGTCTAAAGAATGGTAGAAGACACTTTGGATGCACAGACTTTAGATAATGCTTTTGCTGTTTTATGTAAATGATTTTTAAGTTTTGATGTTTCATAAATACTTAAGTCTTTATAATATGGCAGTCTTGAAGCAATGTCAGATTATATGAAGTCAGCCTTTGATCAGATAGTGAAATGAATTCTACTGGGCTGTTACTTAATCTCAAACAAAATGCAACATCAAAAATCGATTTAATATGTAGCTATTGTTTATTAGGTAACCTTAATTACAATTTCTGTGTGCTTGTAGATATACTTTTCCAAATCTTATAATTTATTGCTGTTAAAACATCCTCAGAAATCTTTAAAGAATAAAATGTGAAAATTGTTTTAGTTCAAGGATTTAAAGGTGATAAAAGAATCCTTGATGTGTGATTATTTTTCTCTGGAATCTAACTATTCTAAATGACAGTTAAAGGATTACTAGGTGTTGCTAATGTACTGCAAGATACAATTAAGAGGAGAAAGCGTCCTTACAGACTAGTTTTCAGGAGACGTA
The DNA here is from genome assembly GCA_902168415.1 of Peromyscus melanophrys. NCBI lineage: Eukaryota > Metazoa > Chordata > Mammalia > Rodentia > Cricetidae > Peromyscus > Peromyscus melanophrys. The sequence continues at coordinate 25,536 of CABHPR010134467.1, read as the reverse complement.
TTTGAACAATTTTTATGTTGAAGATTATAAGATGTTTGAAGTAATTTACATGAAGTTCTCTAGTAATAGCCGTCCACCAAGTTATTTTCTCTCCTTCTGGACGGAGTATTGTGTAATTAGGTTTGTATGTCGGCTATGCTGGTGCCAACACCTGTCTGTGGAGGCTCGGTGTTTAGGCAGGAGCAGTAGCCAGTTGAAAGGGCAGTGTGAGCTCTTTAAGGCCTAATTAAGAACTGAAAGGGAGATGAAGAGAGGAGGACAAAAGATGTGAAAGTAGCTGAGATGATGTTCCCAGAGCAGAGTTCCTCATTAGACAATAATGAGATGATCCGAGAACACCAGGCCTTCATCTCCTCCCTCTCTCTCCCCCAGTCGCCTTGGATGTCACTTAGAACCCCACCAATATTTGGTTACCAGGACAACCTTTCTTTAAATCTTCAGTTATTTTGAATCATGATAATTTGCTTTTGTCTGGATTTAAATATTGTAAAATTTACACACACACACATATATATATATTTCCTAGTTTAAAAGACTAGATTGTGTGTAAGGTAAAAATAGCTAATAATTCTGAGAATCTTCCACATGACTCTTATTATTATTTAACATTCTGATTAAAAACTTCGTAGAGGATTGTTCCTTTCTTACCCAGTCCTCCATCTTTGTGTCTGTATAAGGGACTTTACTTTTAGCAGACATGAAGTAGAGAAGAGAAAGGATTAGTTGTGAAAGAAAAGAGAATAGGAAAATTTATATTAAATTTCAAAATAGGAAAACCTCTTAAAACGTGTGCTGTGAAATGTGGGGGCAAATACTGAATTTGTGGTAGTCCTGTTGCAGTCTGCATTTGCTCTCTCCTAGTTTCAAGGTTGGAGTTTTCAGGTTTTCCTAGATATTAGTAAATGCACCTTTGAAAAACTATTTCTGTGTTTGCTTGAGAGTATTATTCCTCTTTAAGCAAACTATTTTTGTAACCAGAAAACATTTTAACATTGTTTATATTAGTTAATATTAATCTTTATTACTTCCTTTGAAGTTACAAATGTGTGTGTGTGTGTGTGTGTGTGTGTGTGTGTGTGTATGTATGTGGAGTAGTATGTCAGTTTAAGAACTGTAAGCCTAAAATTAGAAAATTTGCATGGTTTTCAAATATTGAGTAAAATCTGGAGCCACAGCTGAGCTATATTAATTATTTTTATTCTTTCCCAGAGTGTAGTTTATGGTACATGTGTCTCTAAGATGTTTTCCTGTTTAGAAACCTGAGACTGAATTTTGGGTAAAATATCCACTTGAAAAGAAGACAGGAGAACTTTACTAATAACAGAAATTCATTTCTAGGAAGTAGACTGGGGTGGAAGGAGATAAAGAATATGTGTGTGTGTTGTTCATTCTGGCTATGAAGTATTGAACAGTATAAATAATGGTGATCTTGTGAGACTAAGATGATTCTTGTCATGGCATTTAGACCACTTATATCATAATGGAAATTTTTTGACATGTCATTTGTCTTCCTTAAATAAATGTTAAAATATTAACTACATAAACCAGTATTATTAGTGCAGTATTAAATGTAACCATGTGAATGATTTTTAAATGTATGCCATCACTTGTAATTTGAAAAATCATTGTATTTATATATAATTTGATTAAAATTAGAGAGTTTTAACAGATGCCATTATGTTAAATTCATTAAAAAACAACAACAACAACATAAAGCTGGCAACCTGTAAGTCACATATCCCATTTAGTTTAATTTCATGACCCCCATGATTCTCAGATTTTCCAGTAAATATTTTGTTAGAGAGGTAAAATCACAGGAATTGGACTTTATTATTTTAAAATGCAGTTCAGAAAAAAAATTAGTCAGTAGATAACAGAATTCTGGAGTCTCACAAATAAAGGCTGTGAGACTCTGGCTGATTCCAGCCTCATTTTTATATACTATTACTTGTGCTAAGGTACAAAGATTATCTTATTTCTGACAAATCAAAAAATCTCTATAATTTATCTTAACTATAGAAAAATGCATAATACAATGTATATTTTATGAGAATATAATTAACAAATTTATAATTACCTCTAAACAAATGGTGACCAATACACTATGTTATAGGCTTAGCTGATCCAAGACAGAAGGAGGCAGCCAGCACTTACCCCAGAATTATTCTTATAAGACCAGCATTTGAAACATTGTGGCACAAGTAATTTAATTCAGAAAGTTTCAACTTTTCCTATTTGCTAAGGGAAAATAAAATAAGTTGTTTAAAGTATTTCTCAGAATTGAAACTCACTTTTATTAAATATTATGTTTATTGACTTATGATTAAAATAAGTTTATAGTAAACTTCAATATCTAGTAAAGGATTTGATTTTCTTGTTTGAGGTCTTGGTAAATATTCTTTTTTAAGTGGTGCCATTTTAAATGAACATTTATTAAATGTTAAAAAATTCTTTGCATATTTTATCATGGCATTATAGAGGTGGTTAAGGTTTTTATAGCATCCAAATTCATGTTTTCAGTATTTTAATAGCTCTGGAAGTAGCCTCTGCTCCCCCAGACGATCTTACCCATAGTTGCCATATTAGTTTCCTAGAACATTGCCTCAAAGATATTTCTGCTTTACAGTTGATCATAGCAGAAAAACCAAGAAGTGATTCATTTCTGCTTAGAAACCTTCAGTGGTATTTTTCCCTTAGGAAAAAATGCTACAGGTCCTTAAGGATGACATTGCCCATGCTTGATGGTGCAGTGGGTATCACCAGAGCCTCTCTTACTTGTTTTCTGGTCTTTCCTCTCTGGCCTGTGGCAGGCCACTAGATCTTGAGCCCTGTTTGCTAATTGTCCATGCCCATCACACTGCCCATTTCTGTCTGGAGAGTGTAAAGCCTGTTGCAAGCTGTCACCACCCGAGCCCTGAGGCCTTGGGTATTTGAGAAGCTTCTCAGCCTAAAGTTTGTATATCCAGGAAGAAGAGGCACATTCGATGACTGGGATGTCACTCTAGCTGCTGCCTGGGGTCTCACAGTAGGAGCATATGGTGAAGTTCTGGCTTTGGCTTTAATGGAAAAGTTCCAGACACGTAACAGTCAAAGAGGATGCTGAAGATGGGAGAACAAACATCTTTCTGCATTCCCCAGGCCTCACCCATCCTCTGCTGGACAGACCGGGTCCTGCCTTAGGAACAAGAAAACTAGTTTTCTTCACATTGTAGTTGATTTTCTTAAAGCAAAATGGAAGTGTTTTGGCTAACAGTGATGCAAATCATCCTAAATTGTTGGGTTTAGGGATAGAACGGTATTTTCAAGGCATAAAATGTGCTGTTTTGTATCTAGATATATACACAGTGGAGATCTAAATCCCAGGGCATTGGGATCTAGGGAGTATTACAGGGCCCATCTTCATCCTCACAAGTTGTCTTCCTCAGATTTTGTTGTCACAACACTGTTAGAATAAAACAAGTTAAAGCAAGGATATCTTTTGATTGTGTTTATGCTTTCACTTGATTTTTTTTTTTTTGGCCACTAGAATATTGTTAGCTAAATAAATAAGTGAGATGAGAGGCCATGTAGCTGTCCTGACCATAGTATTAATGTGGCTGTAGCTGAGCTCTGAGCTTCCTGATAACAGGGTAAAAAAAATGGAAACAACATCAAACAAATGAATGTTGTTTATGGGAAATGGAAAAATCCATTACTCAGGGAAAAAAGCTCACCTTGCTGATCAGCTAAGACAGAAGTTATACCCATGGACCATGATCATTGGTTTAGTTCCAGGTGCCTTCATCATTTTCAACAAATTAGAGAAGCAGGCTTGTATTTCTGTTTCTCACAGCCATCATCAGTAAAAAGCCCAGGTGGAAGTGGGAATCTGAATTTAGTGGAGTGATTCTGTGAACATAGTGTCTGTATGGGCAGTGTCTACATGTGCAGTTTCTATAGATTCTTGCCAGTCCTTTGGCTAAATCCCGACAGATGTTTAGTTTTAACCTATTTTCATTACGTTGGCTAACTTGTAGTTTGAAATTATAGAGCATGTGCCATCCATTCCCTCTAGCATGCTGAGGATGGAACCTAGGGCCTTCTGCATGCTAAGCAAGTACTCTGCCACTGAGCCATACCTCAGCCTCTGGTTGTGGTTTTGTCCTCACTGGTATGGACAGGCTCTGCACTTGGAAGGTTGTTCCCAGTGTAAGAAGGAATTTCCGGTGCAGAGTTGAATCAGGCTTTGTCTGTCTGCTCTCTTTTCTTCATGGGACTAGCTGGCACCTGGGAACTGGCACCCTGGTTCTATCTATGGCTGGAGAGAAACTTTATCAGCCTCAGCAAAGCCAGAAGATGAAATTCTGAGTAGCTCTTAATATCTGTCCCTGCGTCCTGCCTGCTAAAGCAAGTCTGCATTTCATTACAGGACAACAATCCTTTCGATGCCACAGCTGGGTACCGCAGTCTGACCTATGAAGAGGTGCTGCAGGAGCTGGTGAAGCACAAAGAACTTCTTCGGAGGAAGGACACCCACATCCGGGAACTAGAGGACTACATTGACAATCTCCTTGTCAGGGTGATGGAGGAGACACCCAGCATCCTGCGAGTGCCCTACGAGCCATCCAGGAAAGCTGGCAAGTTCACCAATAGCTAGTGGAGACAGCAGGACTGTATTCATAGTTGTGAAGAGAGTGAGAGGGAGTGAGGAGGAAGAGAGGGAGGGAGAGAGGGAGGGAGGGAGAGAGGGAGGGAGGGAGGGAGGGAGGGAGGGAGGAGTGCGTTACTGGAGGAGACCACGCTGTCAGGTTTCACCTCCTCCCCTCCATCATTGGGAAAAGGTGTTGGTCCTATACATATTCACAGGTGTTATCTAGAGTGACCTTTGGAGTGAGTGGATCACTCTAGACTCTAATACTGAAAACGGGCCATGTCCTGATGAGTGAAGAGTTCTGCGGCATCACTTGGGTGCTTGTTCTGGACCCTTGTCTGCCATAGGTTCTGGAAATATCTTCAACATCCCATGAGTTATTCCTCAGGAATGGATTCCATAAAGCAGAATTGATACTATTGTTGGATTCTTAGAAGTCAGTCAAGGCACATTTAGCATCAGGAACACTACTCATTATAAAACACTACTAAAAAAAAAGGCAGGTTCCTCATATCTATGACTATGTATGTTCAAGTGTCTCTGTGTATAAAGTACATGCATATACCTCATATACACATGTGTTTTTAAGACATTTAAAAACAAGTGGTTGCCTCTAAGGTTAAGATACCAATCTTATAGTTTAATATGCGCTTTTGCTGTATACATCCAGGACTGCTTGTCACCAGGACCACCCCACCTCAGTGGTGAAGCTGCTTCAATCCACTCCTGATTTTTTGAACCCTGAATTTGAGGGGATTCACTACATCCACCTCCAGCCTCCAACATCACCCCCCCAAAAGCCCTGTGCCCCAAAATGTGACGATCTCAAGTTTTTTCAAGGAATGACAAAATTTAGGGCTCTTTATTCTTTCTGCAGAAGCATAGATTCCTTCAACCAGTGCTCTGGTATTTGAGTTTATGGGAAGTATAAGCAGGAGATAGGCTAGAACAGTTTGTTCTACTGTGGATCATGAACAAAGACAACAACAAAGTTTACTGAAAATGAGCTGGGGATGGGGGCTGGTCGTCGGTTGCCTGATAACCCAAGACAACGGCAAGTTCTAGGAATGAAGGGCTTGGTTTCAATTTCATTAGTAGTAGAACAGATGGTTGCCTTTGAGCCCTGAATCAGAAGCTCACTGTGGCAGTGAGTGTTGAGAGCAGCCCTTCACCAGCATCACAACACGGAGCACCCCACGTCCACCCTTGAGGAATTGGTTTGTCACCAAATGATGGGCTCTTTGTTTAAGCCCGCCTCCATAGAATGGTAGTTCCTCTGTGGATTGGCTTTATGTATTTGTAGAAAATTATCCTAAAATTTAACATGAAAAGCAATGAGATAAGAATATTGCTGATCTTCTGCTGGTGTTTTAACCTTTCAGATCTAAGCACTCTGAAGCAGACTGACTTTTTGGATAGAGTGTGAAAAGACAGCCTGCACACAGAGGCTGGTACTGAGGGTAGTCTCCAGCCCATAGTGAGCTGCATTTTTCTGATATTTATCTCTAGTAAGACTTCACTGAAAGTTAAATGAAAGCAGAGATTATAGTTTTGCTGATTTTCATATTTTTTAGTCACAAAATCCCTTGTTACCTGTATTTTCTGAGTTTCTGTGGTTTTCTAGAAAACATGGGTTTTGAAGTGAATTTTTTCCCAAATACAAACTTAGATACTTTTCTAAAATTAAAATAGAGAAGGAAAAATGGCCTTTTAAAATCAATTTTCCTTCCACTTATAACTAAAGTGATTCTGTAATAAACTTCAAAGTCTAGTGTAGATTTGATTTTCCCATGTGAGATCTTGGTAAATATTATTTTTTAAATGGTGCCATTTAAAAATTAACGTTTATTAGACGTTACCAAATTCTTAAAAATCTTAGCATATTTTCATCATGGCATTGTTGAGACTCTTCACCTTTGTAAAGAACCCAGACCTGTGTGTTCAGTGCTGTGACAGATCTCTGCAGGTGCAGTGATATGCGTTGGCCAACACGTCCTTTCCAGAGTGAACTTGAGCTGTCTGTTGACTTTATCCTGGGAATAAGTTTTCCATAGATCTCATCTGAAAAGCATGGTTCAAATGCCGTTGCTCCTTTTTATGAGAACTAAGTTATATGGTAATTTTTGCCTCCATAAGAATCCATGTATGTGTACTCATCTGCCCTTAGTGACTGGCCAGGCTGAACCGGTCTTTGCCTCTTCAGAATCTGAAATGAAGCTTTGTCCAGTGGCAGTCTTGTAGGCAGTGAGGTTTATCTGAGGAATGATGATTGTTCCTAAATTAAAAACAAAAGTCTAAGACAAATAAAAAGTAGCCATTTACACTCTGTAAAATGTTGTGTTCACTCACGAATTTAATGCTTTTACCATCAGGCAACACAACAAACTTAGAAGTGAACAAGTGAACATAGCATGTGGTGGTGCCTGAGCACAAGTGGGAGCAGGCACTGCAGAAAGAAGGCGGGGAAGGTGATTGGTTCATTTTCCAAATGTAACACAGGATATTCTAGTGGTTTATTTTTTTATTAACTTAGAAGTGGAAATCAAATGTATGCTTCAGTGAACAGTGCATGCACAATAGATTTTTAAGGACATTTTATTTCTACTTTTAGCCTAAAAATACATGCTCAAAATCACTTCTACTGACAAGAAGATTTTTTAAAATCACAGAATCAACACTTCTCTCAAGCCTGATTTAAGCTAACACACTTCTGTTACATAATTAAACTATTTCTTGAAACAACAACAGTATTTTACAACCAGTCTCTTCCCAGTTCTAAACTCAGCGACAGTATTACCACTTCACCCGTCTTCTGGGACTTAAGTGTCATTCCTCGGACACCGAGGTCATTGCTCAGACTTGTATATAAGATGCCGTGTAACCCATTGATGTAAGTGTTGGAAGCATTGCCTTTTGCTGCTGTGCTCTGCATCGACCCAAGTTTTGCTCTCCTCCCATGAATGTAGTATCATTCATAGATTATACATAAACTACGTGTATTGCTTTTGGCAGTAAATCAAGATCTAGTTGTAATTTTCCAGCTGTGACAATGTCACCTTGTATTTAAAAGGGTTTCACGAGTGGAAACCTAAGTAAATAAGCTCATTAGTGACAGCCCTGCTTTTTCATGTCCCCACTACCATCCTACCCACTCCTGCTGCATCCGACCCCCACCCCCATGTGAGTGCTTATTCTTGACAAGGAGAATCTTAAACAAAAAATAAAAAGGAAGACTTGCTGACGCTAAGTATCTATAGTAACTGTTACACTAAAGCTTTTGTTTTCCTGGATAGCGTTATTTCCCCTAAAACATAAAAGCAGTTTACCTTGGATTAGGTAAGCAGGCGAAAACTCCTTGCCATCTGTGTGCTCATCTTCCTGAAGGTGTGAGCATGCCCAGTCATTTGATCTCTTTCCAACAGAGGGAAGGACTGCACTGCAAGCTCCTGGTGGTACTGGAGAGGGTCTGTCAGCACATACCGAAAGCCCCCATTTTCACAGATCTATAACTTTAATAATCCAGATGCTGTCCTTGGAAGTATTTAATATGCAATAGGTAGCACCTTCACTAATTAATCTGCATATGAAGGGCTTCCTGATGTATTTAATAAGATGTGTAGAAGTTCTTCAAGCATTAAACTAAAGTTGACATTTTATTTCATTTACTTTTCTCTGTCAAAAAAAAAAATCAACCCTTACAATGGACTTGAAATCTGTTACTTAATGGTACATTTGAGCCTTTTAATTTCTAGAGCTTCTATGTATGTATTGTGAGGAATAAAAAAAAATGCTGCAGATCTACAAATGTTCTTAGCAAGTGTTTAAATGATGTAAGCATTATTTATAATCAAAGAGTATTACCCCTACCTTCTTAAGTAAATGCTTAGTAACTCATATACATTTTTGCAGGTACAAAAGTATATAAACATTGTATAATGTGACAGTTGTATAATTTATGTAATCTGATGCATGAGTCAGAATTTTTATATATGATAATTGATTTGTTATAGTTGATTAAAGTGTTTAAAATTAATCCAGTCATCAGAATTTATTATTGTAGATAAAGCTGTTCCTATCATGCACTTCTATAGGCTTCTTCATTGTCTCTTGATAATGAGACAGGTTGTGTTGGGGCAAGTGTTCAGTAATATTGGTGAAATTATTAAGGCCACTCTACGTAGTTAAAAGGGAGGTTTATTTAGTGGCATAACTTACAAATGAAGGGATAGGTAGGTTGCAGGGTCTGGGGAAGACATAGCACAGTCCGTCGGTGTTCTCTGGAGAACTCTGCTCGGTCTACCTCCAGTGTCCAGGGTCCAGGAACCAAGAGAGGGCGGTGCATCCAGATCTCGGGTCTTCAGGGCCCTCTCTTGGCCCCGCCTTGTAGGCGTGACAGTTACCGAAGCCTCAATGGGGGTTGGAACTTCCAGATCAAAAAAGCTGGAATGGCTACCCACTACATCTCCCTCTTTTGTCTAAATAAGAAGGTTATAACTTAATACAAGACTATAATCAAAGAAATGGCTATCAAGGCCGGGCGGTGGTGGCACACGCCTTTAATCCCAGCACTTGGGAGGCAGAGGCAGGTGGATCTTCGTGAGTTCGAGACCATCCTGGTCTACAGAGAGAGATCCAGGAAAGGCACAAAGCTACACAGAGAAACCCTGTCTCGAAAAACCAAAAAAAAAAAAAAAGAAATGGCTATCAAATATTGTCCAGGAGTAATGAGGGATAATGACCTAGATAAGATGGAACTACAATCTATGTGAAAAATATCAAGCAAGAAACATATACTAAAATCCAGAGAAGTCTAGAGCATAGGTAAATGGTATGTTACAAAGATCATTCCAAAAGGTGTCCTATCCTAAAGAACCTGAATCTAATAATTAATATGTGGTGGTATTGTGTTCCCCAAAATATTGTGTACCTTAATAAACTTATCTGGGGTCAGAGACAGAACAGTCACAATATTAAACAGAGGTTAGGCAGTGGTAGCACACACCTTTAATCCTAGCATTCCAGAGGCAGAAATCCATGTGTTCAAGGATACAGCCAAGTATGGTGACTCACACCTTTAATCCTAGAAAGCAAGCCTTCAATCCCAGGGAGTGGTGGTAGAAAGCAGAAAGGTATATAAGGCATGAGGACCAGAAACTAGAGGCATTTGTCTGGTTAGGCATTTGGCCTGGTTAAGCATTCAGGCTTTTGAGCAGCAATTTAGCTGAGACCCATTCTGGATGAGGACTCAGAGGCCTCCAGTCTGAGGAAGCAAGACCAGCTGAGGATCCGATGAGGTGAGATAGCTGTGGCTTGTTCTGGCTCTCTGACCTTCCAGTGTTCACCCCAATAACTGGCCTCAGGTTTGATTTTATTGATAAGAACTTTTAAGATTCATGCTACATGAATATGTTCTATCTAAGATTTTATATATATATATACACACTAAATATATATATATATACACTATATATATATACACTATATATATATACTATATATATATAGTATATATATATATACTAAGTTGTAACTATAACTGCTAGGATTCAGTCCCATCAAAGACCTGAGAAGGAATATAATGGTACCTGAGAAATGGAAGATGGATGCAAGCAACTTTCGGGCAGTTTGGAAGCTGAAAGCCAACGGCATGAAGTGGTCATTTTTTTGGTCATGGTAGTTTTTGTCTCAGTTCCTTTCTCAGAAATGATACATCCAAATGCTCACATTTTATGCTTTCCTCAAGTAATCTTGCATAACATATTTTCACACTTTCATCTTTTTGTGAATATACAGTTGCTTACAATTAACTATTTGAACCCAAAGTGCTTCATATTCTCATATTTCTTACACACTAAAGTTTCATGCTTAAATGTTCAGTGGTTTTATCACTTGTTAATCCCACCATATGCCAGGATTCATGGCAGAAAACGAGATCATAAATTTCTTAGGTGTTTTCAACTTTGCTGTGTGGTGGTCAAATTCAAGATAATGTCTGGTTAGTGCTATTAATACCAAAGGTGGTGAATTATTTTAAAGAAATGAGCATAGCAAAGATTATAGCTGCTATAATGTCACTCAGATTCTGCTGTACCCTTGTTAATAGTAGAAGCACAGGAGACTGAGGCTCACCCAGCAAATGTCCTCACCAGTGCTCTGAGCAGCAGTCTAGTGACTACACCATATATATTAGGCCATGGGGTTATGACACAGGACAAGGCAAGTGTAAGAGTATAGATATCACGGGGACAGTGACAAACCAGAACCCCTTTCCTGAAACTGTTCAGCTCCAGGGCACAGGTCTGGAGGTATTAGAGGCCAGAGGCATTAGATCCCTTGAGGATGGAATTACAGGTGGTTGTGAGCCTCCTCACATAGACTGCTGGAATGTAGGTCCTCCACTTAAGAGCTGAGGCATTTCTCCATTTAATATTTTTTGAGAATTTTTAGGTTTTATATATTAGCTATTTTAAATTCTACCATACTTTTGCCTCTACCCAGATGAGCAGATATGGCTGGATTGAGTCATTGGTGCTCACAGCCTTGTCCTACATCAGCATCTAGGAACTTAATGGTGTGAATTCTCAGGCCCTTCCCCAGCCTTAAAAAGGTCATAAGTGGCCGGGCGTTGGTGGCGCACGCCTTTAATCCCAGCACTCGGGAGGCAGAGGCAGGCGGATCTCTGTGAGTTCGAGGCCAGCCTGGGCTACCAAGTGAGCTCCAGGAAAGGCGCAAAGCTACACAGAGAAACCCTGTCTCGAAAAACCAAAAAAAAAAAAAAAAAAAGGTCATAAGTGAAGTCAAAGATACTAGCATAGGAACAAGAACAGGGTACAGTCCACATTCAGTGTGGTAAGAAAATGTGTTGCATAAATACCTAATATATCTATATCTATATATCTATATCTATCTATCTCTATATCTAGATAGATATCTAGATATCTAGATATCTAGATAGATAGATAGATAGATAGATAGATAGATAGATAGATAGATAGATAGATAGATAGATAGAAATCCAAAATGCACTAAGATGAATGATGACGTGTAGCTGGAAGTTTTCCTATGTCCCAGCTGGCCAGCATTCAAAACAAATTTCTCCCGCTCACGGCGCTCAAGTAAACACACAGGCTTACTCACTCATAGGTGGATATTAGATGTAAAGCAAAGGACGACTAAACTGCTACTCACAACTCCAGGGAGGCTACCTAGAAAAGAGGACCCTAAGATGTCTAGTTTCTTGCTTCTTTATGTATTTTGGAGATCAGTCCTCTGTCAGATGTGAGGTTGTTGAAGATCTTTTCCCATTCTGTAGGCTGTCGTTTTGTCTTATTTACCATGATCTTTGCCCTACAAAAGCTTCTCAATTTCAGGAGGTCCTGTTTATTAATTGTCGCTCTCAGTGTCTGTGCTACTGGTGTTATATTCAGAAAGTGGTCTCCTGTGCTAGTGCATTCAAGACTACAACCTAGATACCCCTCAACTGAAGAATGGATAAAGAAAATGTGATACGTATGCACAATGGAGTACTACTCAGCAATAAAAAACAATGATATGAACTTTGCAGGTAAATGGATGGAACTAGAAAATATCATCCTGAGTGAGGGAACCCAGACTCAGAACAACAAACATGGTATGTACTCACTCATAAGTGGATGCTAGATGTAAAGCAAAGGATAACCAGACTGCAACCCACAGCTCCAGAGAAGCTAGCTAACAAGGAGGACCCTAAGCGGGACTCATAGATCACCCAGCAAAGGTGAAATAGATGAGATCTACATGAGCAAAATGGAGGGCAAGGGATGGGGGGGGTGAGAACATAAGGGAATGGGAAGTTCAAGCTGGAACAGGGACAGAGTGGGAGGGCAAGGAAAGAGATACCATGATAAATGAAGACATCATGGGAATAGGGAGAAACAGGGTGCTAGGGAAATTCCCAGGAATCCACAAGGATGACCCAACCATAGACTACTGGCAATAGTTGAGGGAGTGCCTGAACTGTCCAACTGTAGCTAGAGTTTTCCTGCCTGACCCACAGTCAGGACAAATCTCTCTCACCCGCCAGTCCCACAGCCGCACAGACCCAACCAAGTAGAGACTTATATTGCTTACAAACTGTATGGCCGTGGCAGGCTTCTTGCTAACTGTTCTTATATCTTAAATTAATCCATTTCTATAAATCTATACCTTGCCACATGGCTTGTGGCTTACCGGCATCTTCACATGCTGTTTGTCATGGTGGTGGCTGGCAGTGTCTCCTCGGCCTTCCACTTCCCAGAATTCTCTCTTCCTTGTCCTGCCTATACTTCTTCCTGCCCTGACCACTGGCCAATCAGTGTTTTATTCATTGACCAATAAGCAACATGTTTGACATACAGACCATCCCACAGCATCCAACTCTGGTGATCAGATTAGTGAACACCCTAACTGTCATCATAGAGCCCTCATCCAGTGACTCATGGAAGCAGATGCAGAGATTCATGGCACCAGGCTGAGCTCCAGGAGTCCAATCGATGAGAGAGAGGTGGGATTCTATGAGCAAGGGACATCGAGAGTATGATGGGAAAATATACAGAGATGGCCAGCCAAACTAGTGGAAACTCATGAACTGTGGACCAATAGCTGAGGAGCCCCCATAGGACTGGGCTAAGCCCTATATATATGGGAGACAGTTGTTTAGCTTGAACTGTTTAGGGGGCCCCCAAACAGTGGGATCAGGACCCGTCCCTGGTGCATGAGCAGACTTTTTGGAGCCCAGTGCCTACTGTGGGACACCTTTTGCAGCCTTGGTGCAGCAGGGAGGGGCTTGGACCTGCCTCAACTGAATGTACCAGGCTCTGCTGACTCCCCATGGGGAGACCTTACCTTGGAGGAGGTGGGAATGGGGGGTGGGTTGCGGGGGAAGGCTGAGGGGCGGGAGGAGGGAGAAGAGGGGGATCTGTGGTTGGTATGTAAAATGAATAGAAAATTTTGTAATAAAAATTTTTAAAAAAGAGAAGAGACTGGTGGAGTTATTTCTGAAGAAAATGGCTAGCCCTTTGCATGGAGACATTAACTTTGCCAACACCCTTTTGATTTGTTTCTGTTTTTTTTTCCTATATGCAAATACTAGTTTCAGAATTAAATAAAGTAGATCTTTTGATCAATTTCAAGACAATTTCACTATTATCTGACTATAAATACATAATATATACCACATATCCATATTCTGTGTATAATGTAGGGTCTATTTTATCTGACTTCAGAAGTATATATGTATGTTCTGTATATAATGCAAAACTATATGAAAAACCTCTGTACCACAGAAGTAAGAAACTCACATGTGGCCAAGAATCTTTGAGTCCAACATGATGTGGTGACACTGAGTTGCTTTCCCAGTACTTTGGAGACAGAGGACAGCCGGGGCTACATAAGATCCCCCCAACTCAGAGTGGGCAAACAAGAAAAAGGCCAACAAAAGCAGAAGGGGGGCTTCTTTGCTGTCATATGCATCCAGAATGTGGATCCTCTGGCCAAGGCATGAAATACTCTGTGCCAGGTTCTTCATAGAGACGTCTACCGATGCACTGTCTGTGGGAGGACCATAGTGCAGAGTCCTGTTCCTCCAGGGTTCTCAGATAAACACCCCATGGAATCCAGGACAGGAATTTCTTCTGCAATTTTCTCTGTCTTGGGCAGCAACATTCTAGAATTTACTTTCTTTAACAGATTGTTTTTCTTGCCTTGAATCTTAGCATCAAATTCAATGACCATTATATGGTTGGGTGGCTATTAACTATTTTAACTATCTGCTTATAACCGAAATGACTTGTAAATTGAAACCAAGACCTGAGTATAAATTTTAAAAGCAAACAAGATTCATGCACTCATGGGTGAGCCAAGGAGCCCTGAGGTGCAGCTTCCCTCTGAAAAGACAGTATCTCCTAGGTAATTGGTTTTTGCCAGAGATACTTAATTTTAATCTAATCAAGAGAAAAATTTCAGATTACAGCAAAACCAGAATGAGATGGATCCCATCTTCAAGAAAGTCTGTGAGGGGAGGCAAAAAATAATTATTTAATAAAGTGTTTCCAATTAAAATTGGTCACAGAGACATACATAAATGCATTGTGCAGATATCTCTGTATTTTTGGATTTGAAGGGGTAATAGAGAGCTTTGGTGGATAACTGAAAATTGAATATGAACTACTTAATAAGTGAGATTAATGAAAATTTCCCTAGGTATATTCATATTTATTTAATGTGACCTTGTTCTTAGAAACAGGATGTATCAGAGTATCCATCAGTGAAAACTGTTATGATGTATGCAATTGATATTCAAATGGGCCTAAAAATGAATGTGGAGCTCAAACACAAAAGCAAAATGGCCTCCCTTTGCAATCATGCTGAAGAGAATTCATGAGGACAGAGGGTAATGTTCTCATTCTTCTGTAAGTTTAGCATTTGCAAAATAAAGAAATGAGAAAAGCGAAAATCTGATCTTCACAGAATCACAAGGCTATCCAATGGATGCTTAAGGCAAACAAAATTTAAAACACTGGTTCTCAAACTGTTGATCTTGACACCTTGAAGTCAAAGAACCCTTTCACAGGGGTCACATATCAGATACCCTACATGTCAGATATTTATGTTATGATTCATAACAGTAGTAAAATTACAGTTATGAAGCAGCAATGAAAATAGTTTTGTGGTTGGGGGTCACCACAACAAGAGGAACTGTATTAAAGGGTCACAGCATTAGGAAAGTTAAGAACCACTGATCTAAAAGGAGAGAGACTCATTAGGCTGGGTGCCAGTCCTTTCTAGTATACCACCAAGCTTGGCATTTATCCTTATATCCAGTCAACAGGCTTATCCCTTCAATGTTTCCTAGGCCTTGAGACCTCTGTCAGCATCTGCAACTCCCTTCTTCTTTCCCTCCCTCCCTCCCAGCTTCCATTTCTACCCTTCATCTGCCATAACCCCCTCTCTGCCTCCCTATCCTGCTTCTTCACAAGTTCCCCCAGGGATTGCTTCCATTAGGGTCCCAGGTGACTTGTTTTGCTCAACTTTTGCCCCTGACCTACAGCTTTCACTCCCCAGGTGTCTCTGCTCTCAGGCTTCAAGTCTCCCCCCTCACCTAATTAAACCCAAGTGGTGTCACCTGGCTTTTTCCTTCTTCGGTCTCTCAGTCTATTTTCATGGGTTTCTTGTCAGTATCTCTGCCCTTGCCTGCCCTCCTTTGTCTGAAGGTGCCTGTGGGTTCCCAGGTGTCCACTCTTCAGCTGTCACTGCAGTGGCTGATGGCCCTTGAAGAAGACCTGCTCTCCTCCAGGCGCTGGCTCTTCAAAAATGCCCTGACAGGTAGGTGGATCCTCTGTGACCCTCTCTGCTAAGGCTACTCCTGTCTTGCACAGCCTGAATGCCAAGGGGGATGCCCTTGCCACCCCACCCATTTCCAACTTTTCTTTGACTCTTCATAGTCTTACTTAGAGTTGATGCCAAAGCCGACCCCTGTTAATCCTCTTGAACCCCAGGACCTGCCAAACAACCCACACAGATTGTTACTATGGAGGATGTGATTTTTGTTCTCTGTTCAATCAAGTATGAAAGAAAAAACTCATGGATTGGTTCTTTCCTGGCTTTCCCAGATAGAAACTATGACCTGCCCAATGAAGTAGAATAGGAGACTAGTGACCCTACTCTCAAATATATTAAAAAGAGAGCTATCTGGCATAGGAAAAGTGTCCCAACACTAATTTTGCTCTGCAACATGCTATAGTTGTCTCTTGCTGTCTCTAGGAAATAAATGCCAGGATTTCCCCTGTGAACCAAAATGTGCAGATGCTTTTGTCCCTGATATCCAACACTGTAGCAGTTTGTATGCACAATCTACAGGTATTGACCATTCAAATCACCTCAAAGCACTTGTCATGTCAGCTGCAACTGTTGCATGTATGGTTGCTGTCCTACATTATGTAGGGAATAATGACAAGAAAAAACATCTAGACATGTCCAGTACAGCTAAAGAAAATTTTCAGTCCAAGGTTGGTTGAATTCATGGAGCAGAAGTAAGGAGGAACTGTGTCTGCAGCTGATTAGAGAACGTGATCCCTCCTCCAGTCAGGTCACTGGGTGGCATCCCCACTACCTTCCTCTTTTTAATCCTGAGTGTTCTCTATACTCTCACAGAGTTTGTTGAGGCAGAAATGAATAAAGAAGAAAGACTGCACATGTAAATTTGATTCAACTACTAAACTTTTTTGCATCTATTTCCTCATTTGATAGAAAAAGGAAGTGTTGGGGGGTGTTAGATCTGATATTCTAAAATCTCCCACAGCCCTAAAATGCCACAATTATAAAATGGGGTGGTCTAGGGTTTTATAGTGTTCATCTGCATAAAAAAATAACTTTTCAGGGGCTAGAGATGTAGCTCACTTGGCAGAGTAGGATGCAAGAAGTTCTAGGTTCAACCCCCAGCGTTGCATACACCCAGTGTGGCAGTGAATGCCAGCAATTGAGAGGTGGAAGCAAGAGGATCAGAAGTTTGAGGTTATTCTCAACTACATAACAAGATAGAAACCATCAGGATTATGAGGCCCTGACTCAAATCAAAACCATCAATTTTTAAAACAGGTGTTTCCATGTTTCACAATTCTAGCAGGTTGGTTTTGAGCTGTGAAAGCTGAGCTGAACCCAAGACTCCACCAGTGTCAAAAGAACTGGGTGAAAATCAAAAAGTGGCAGCTGGCAGGATACCTGCAATGCAGCAGCACCCAGTTTTCCTCCCTGATCACTTCTCTGAGGGGCCTTGTGCAGACACCCCAGGACACCCTGCCTGCTGTCTGCCTTCTGCACTACAGAGCCACATTGGGTTTCATCACTTCTGTTAAGTGTTTGATGGTGGTACCTTTGATGTAAGCCTGGACCGCAAAATCAAAGTGATGGTTTATTTAATGTTTGTCACACATCCGGGGGATTCTGAAGCCAACACAGAAGAGGAGGCACATTACAAGAGGGATTTCTCTCTCTAGCCAATTAAGGTCATTCAAGAAGTTTCCCAATTTAAATAGTTGCCCAAGAAGAGAATGACTGAGTCTCCCCAGCAACAATTTACTAAGAAGGCACATCAAAAAATTGTGAACAGACCAAAAAATGCATACATAAAAAGTACGAGCCAGCAATTACTTGGACACTAACAGTTATGTAGAGGGCACACTTGAGTGTAGCATAAATCTTAAAATGTTCTTATTAATAAAATCAAACCTGGAGCCGGTATTGGGGTGAATGCTGGAAGATCAGAGAAGCAGAACAAGCCACAGCTACCCCCACCTTGCCAGTTCCTCAGCTGATCCTGTTTCCTCAGACTGGAAGCTTCTGAGACCTCATCCAAATGGATCTCAGCTGAACTGTTGCTCAGAAGCCTGAATGCCTAACCAGCCAAAAGCTTCTAGTTCCTAGTCTCCACGCCTTATATACCTTTCTGCTATCTGCCATCACTCCCTGGGATTAAAGGCTCACTTCTTGGGATTAAAGGCGTGTGTCACCATGCTTGGCTGTTTCCAGTGTAGCCTTGAACTCACAGAGATCCAGAGGGATTTCTGCCTCTGGAATGCTAGGATTAAAGGCATGTGCTACTACTGCCTAACCTCTATGTTTAATATTGTGGCTGTTCTGTCTCTGACCCCAGATAAGTTTATTAGTGTGCACAATATTTTGGGGAACACAATACACTTGAGACCTGATGCTGAGCTGTGTGATGAACACTAATGTTAGTTAGAAGTATATTTACCCTCAGTTTTTACTATCCTTACCACACCAAGAATAAATTTGAGAATTCTAAACCCAGTGAGGCACAAATACAATAGTAAGACATGATTTTTAAATCACATCCTTCTCTGACATTTTAATTCCATGACTGTCTATTTCCATAGAAGGGCATCAGTTTCCTCTCTGTTTTCCAGAAGAGAAAGCCTGCGGACAGTCCAGCTCTGCCCAGCCTCAGGGTTTGTGGCTCCCTGGATTGAGCAGGATGGGAACCTTACCTCTGAAGCACTTTGTCCTCCTTGAGGGGAGTATTTCTGCATCCTAGGATGTTTTAGTGACAGTGTGAGTGCAGTGGGTAAGCTCTACTTGTGTAAGGCCTTTGCCAGGAGACTAGAGCTATGGATGACTGGGGACCAGTTCAGTTCCATCTAACTTCCAATGTATAAGGCATCAATGTCCAACCATTTGGTTTAACCTTTAATAAAACAGATATCTTGCTTCAACCCAGTTGATCCTACATGGCTCCCAGCATAGGAAGAATGGATGTTATTAAATATGGCTGCAAAAGTTTCATAATAATAAGCAATCAACATTGACTTCCAGGAAGCC
Organism: Peromyscus melanophrys; assembly: GCA_902168415.1. NCBI lineage: Eukaryota > Metazoa > Chordata > Mammalia > Rodentia > Cricetidae > Peromyscus > Peromyscus melanophrys. The sequence continues at coordinate 6,554 of CABHPR010134467.1, read as the reverse complement.
CTGTTCATTCCACTACTTCGAAAGGAGACCATCTGTGGAAAAGAGTACCACTAGGTCTCTGTCCTGAGAACATGCAATGTAGTCAACTGCAATTAATGTTATTAATTTTAATTGCACACAGGATTCTTTGATGCCTTACAAATAAGCAGCACTACCTCTCTGGTGTAAGTTTGGGGAAAGCTATTTTAGCCCACTTTGTATTACTGTCAGGCAGTGGGCTTTACCAGCTCACACAGAACAAATTTGATTGTGTTTATATTTAAGCTTTCTTAACAAGGGAAACAGGAGGATTAGCTTCAATAAAAACAGGAGCAGCATTTTGAATGTGTTTAAACAAGTTTTCCCCACCAAAAAATAGACCTATAGCATATCATTTTCAACTACACTGAAAGAAAAAAAGCCAAAGGTTCCCCTGAAGAATTTGGACCATGCTCAAGGCAAGTTACAGCTGGATCCTATTATAGAAATCAATCTTTTCTCACCAATGAGTCTTAAGACCATTTACATCTATGAAGCTTTTCAATAAATTCATTCAATCAAAAGCAGTTTTCAATGCTTTGGCAAACATTAGATTACACATAATATACTTTTAATGTCAGCAGGGAAAAGAGGATGACACCCACCCAGGCCATTCTTCAGAACGGCGGCTATGTCCTCCCAGCCCCAGGCATGTCTCTGTGTGGATTGATGGGACTTAGTTTAGTTCACTAATGCTGACAAATTTACTTATCATTCATGTTAATCACTCCTGCTGCTTCAGGGAGAAAATTTTTTAAGTACCAAGTATTAGAGGATTAATTATGGTGTGCTGAAAAGGAAGAAAGAACTTTTGGGGTGACAGGGCAATGTTTGGCAAGACTCTGGTCCAGCTAATCTTATTTATTCTCTTAGTAAATTAGAATAACTTGTCCATGTCCTAGGTGTTCTTCATCTCAAACTGAAGCAGTGGTGTTTTCTTTTTAAAAAAGCATTGGTTGGAGAGATGGCTCAGTAGGTAAAGTTCAAGTCCCTAACATCCAGGTAGAAAGTTATGCCTGACTGTGAGTATCTCTTAACCCCAGCATTGAGGAGACAGACACAGGATACTCTCTTGAACTTGATTCCTAGTCAGCCTAGTCAAAAAGACAAGCTGCAGGTTCAATGAAGAGACACAATCTCAAAAAACAAGGTGCAAAGGGATTGAGGAAGACATACCAAAGGCAGCCTGTGGCTTCCACAGTCCCACACCCACATGATCACATGCATTGCCTAAACCACACAGACACACACACAGACACACATAGACACACACAGGAAAAAAGTCATTTGTCATTTGGAAAACTTCACTCTGTGAACTATGCTATACATTTCTCTTTGTGTAGCTTTCATTTCTGCACTTGACCAAACACCCTGTTAAAAAATGTCTTCTGTCCCCACTCAGAAAGTATAGTCTAATGGTTAGAACAGTGAGTTGAATAGATAAAGGACTACAGTGAAAAGAAAGACAGGTCGGTCCCTTCCTGCCTTCTTCACCAGTCTGTAGGTAGAAGTCTCAAGATTCAGTGGCTTGATCTCTCCAAGTGCCATTGGGAAGGAGCAGATGTTGGCTCTTCCTTTTGGTGTAACAAGTTATTTATACAGTGAGGAGACACTTGAAGTGCTTTGAAGATCTGAGGATAAACACAGCACATTCTTAAAATCTGAGGTTTCCAAGAAAAATGATGGTGAGAATCCAGGAGGTACTAGGTTAGATTTGTAGAGTGAAAGCCAGGTGGTGCCCAGTGTTGGCGGGGTGTAGGAGTCTAGGCTCATTCTTCAGCACTGGAGAGCCTGGGCACAGTGAATGCATGGTGATCAGCACAATGAAATGCTTTAGGTCTTAGCAACTATGCCTTTCAAGATGTATCCATGGGGATTCTCTGACAGTTTCCAAGCAGACAGCTATAGCAGAGTTCACTGAAACAGGCTTTCATGAGAGTAGGTGAAACACAAAGCACATGTATCATAAATTTGCCCCAATTGCCCCAATTGAGAGTCACAGGATAGATACACATATAGTAGGGTGGACTGGTGAGAAAATGTAAGTGTGACTCTTTCCCAGCATGGAACAGAATAGCATCTATATTACAGCACTGCATATGTAAATGAAAAATAACAAAACTGCATTTTCCTCGAACGCACACATGTTCAAAGATTAACCAGACCAGCTGCAGTGGTTGTATAGGATGGGAGTGAGCAAGAATGGGTAGAAGTGAGGATACCAGAGGATAAATAAACATGCAATTTAAGAATATGAAAAGAAGCAGTTGTCTCCTTTGACACTCTGGGTCCTGTGGACCAAGCTTGGCTGGGTCCTCAGGCTAGGCAGCACTGACCTGCTGAGCTGCCTCACTAGCCCATGTTCTCTCTTTTCTGATGGGTTATACAAACTGGTACTGTGAGAAATTGATGGCATTGACTATCTGCGCTAATCTTCCTGCTGTAATGCACAAAGCAATCAGGTCCTGAAAACGAGAGCTCCTCAGATACCATTGCTCTTTGAACTTCCTCACTGGCATCTTGACAAATGCATTTATGGGGACATCAATAAGTTTTCTTCTCCCTTTTTGTTTTCTTACTGACCTGAATCTGTTCTGACCCTGTGTGTGAAGCTCCTTTTCTGACATGCCTCCACTGGATCCCTCTGTTTCTCTTTTACTGACATCAGTATTCTCTGTGCTCTGAACTGCTGGCTTGAACTTCCCTCTCTGGGGCATCCATGTATCTTTTTTTCCTATTTTCTTTTTCCACTGGTTCTTTCATCAGGAAAGGTGACAAAGTATCATTAATGTTGCTCAACACCCAGTCTCTTCATTGTACCATCTGCTGAATTCAGCCACATTAAGGTCTAATTACAGAGCTAAATGGATTATGATTATATATGTAACTGCTTTGGTCTTGTGAAGTGTCTTTTCATTTAGATGAAAACATGCCACATTACCTAGGAACAAACTGGGACAGGGAAAAGGGATGCTAGCTCTTCAGCTAAAATCATACTATTTATTCACTCATTGAATATTTATTGAACTCCTATTACATACTAAGCATTTACTTCTCATTGTATGCTAATTATTGAATATATATTGATACCTAAAATATACCTGTCTTTGAGAAGTTTGAGGTCTAGGTGATGACACAGACAGTAGACAAGCAAATATAACTGTGTGTGTGTGTGTGTGTGTGTGTGTGTGTGTGTGTGTGTGTGGGTGTGTGTGTGTGCGTGCGCGCGCGCGCGCGCATGTGTGCATTTGCCATTACATACATTTGGTTGTCAGAAGACAACTTTGTGGAATCAGTTCTCTCTTTCCACCTTTACATGGTTCCAGGGATAGAAGTAGGCTTGTCAGGCTTACTCTGATAACAAGCATCTTTAGTTGTAACAAAATATTATTTGTTCTTAAACTGATGAAACTGTAGATATCTATTATGTACTCTCTTTCACTCTCTTTCTCTCTTTCACTCTCTCCTCTCTCTCTTCTCTCTCTCTCTCTCTCTCTCTCTCTCTCTCTCTCTCTCTCTCTCTCTCTCTCTCTCTCTCTCTCTCTCTGCACATGTGTGTGCTTCAAGACACAAAACAAAGAGGAATTGGATCAGATCATATTTTAAGGTTAAAAAACCATGAATCAGTGTGGAAAAGAGATTGAAGAGGAGGTGGGAGAGACATAAGGGACTGCAGGGAGGGATGTAGTTGTCAGGATGAGGGTACAAAAGAGTCTTTAGAACTGAGATGGACTTTACAGACAGCAGTGGCTGTCTTGCAGATGGAAAGCCATGAGGGAGAAAGACCAACACCCAGTATGGTTTGTTTTAAATGGAATCACAGCTGATGAGAAGGGCCATTCCTGACATGAGGAGGAAAGGAGGAGCAGGAGGGAGATGTGGGGAGCACAGTCATCATGAGTTCAGAATCAGAAGGGCTGAGGGTATACCAAGCACGAAGCATCTGGCCACCATAAATATTGGGGCAGGCACAGAGCTTAACCTTGGTGCTGTTTAGCTGATAATTCCTTATGGAATTTTCAGCCTTGAGGAAAGGAAGCATTTTCTTCCCATCTCACTTGGATCTCAATAATTTGTGCTGGAGGAGGATTGACATCTGGTCTTGAAATGGGTTTGAAGTTGCATACTTTCTTACATTAACTGATACCACCCATATACCAGACTTCTGAAGAAGCCTTGTATTTGATGTATCCATTTAGAGACATGTTGGACAACCAGAGGACTTTTGCCATGGTGTTACAAACTCCTGAGGTTATGGTCAACAAACAGATTATACATGAGTGATCATGACTCTGTTGACCTAGATGCCTGACCGAGAGTCCAACATGTAGCCTTTCCTCAAGTCAGTTGCCAAAATGATGAGATTTGGCATCGAGAGACCAGGGTTTAAAGCCAGGGCTCTTCACTGACTCCTGTGTTCTCAAACTGGGCTCTTTAAGCCTTGTTTCCTCTCCCCATCATGGCATTGTTCTGTGGCATTTCCTGGTAGTCCACATTTCTTCTGGGGTTTCATGGGATTTCAGACAAGCTAATTCTAGCTCCCTACCCTAGACAGAGATGTGATTTAGAGGAACTTCAGCACCTTCCACCCACCTGTGTTCTTCCTTAGGTCTCCGTTCTGAGGTAAGCATATGAGCCAAGCTGGTTCAATGAGTTAGCCTCAAGTCTTTGCCTTGGGGGCTCTGGGATAAGACATTCTCTTTTCTTCTAGATCATTGGCAGAGGTAGCCGTTTTGCTATCCTGGAGGAAGCCATTAGCTATCCTGAGGGAAGCCAGAGTGAAGGAAATTACCACACTTAGGAGAGCAGAGGTAGAGAACTTTGAGAAAACATACTTGACCGTTAGAGAACATGATGAACCCTTGGAGCAAACTGTGCTTGAGGGTGACTTGACTGAATTACTTCAGTTATGGGAACAATAAATCCCTTTATTGTTTAAGCCACTTTAAGTCAGTTCTTTTATTTTTTTCTTCCTTTATTTGGCGTCTTCTAGATTTAGAGTCGTATATTTCAAATCCTGAGAGCAAACGCATCTCATCCTAGACAGCCTCATAAACCCTGGCATCCTTTTTGAGAGCAAATTCATATGTGATGCTCAAGAGTGGGTGACATGCAGTAATCTTTTGTCAGTGATCACCACCATTGCAGGGTGGATGTAGTTACTAGGCAGAGAAAATGGAAATTGAGTTGGAATAATAGAATGTTAGTAAATTTTGTGTGTCTAAGATCAGAACTACGGGAATTGCTTGTATGAGTTGGATGTTCAATAGCATTTAGATATTGTCTTAGTTGGGGTTTTCTGTTGCTATGAATAGACACCATAACTACAGCAACTCTTGTAAAAGAAAACATTTAATTGGGGTTGGCTTATAATTCAAAGGTTTAGTTCATTATCACATCAGGAAGCATAGTGGTGTGCAGACCCACATGGTGCTAGAGAAAGAACTGAGAGTTCTACATCCCTTTTTAAAATTCTCTCATATATTACATACAACAGTTTTCCCTCTCTGCCCTTCCCCCAGTCTCTTCCCCTACCTCCCCTCTCCCCAGATGCACCTCCTTCAGAAAAGAACAGGCCTCTCAGGGACATCAACCAAATACGAAATAACAAACTGCAGTAAAACCAGGTACATACCATCACATCAAGGCTGGATGAGGCAACATAGTAGGAGGAAAAGGGTCCCACAAGTAGGCAAAAAGTCAGAGACAGCCCATGATCCCACTGTTAGGAATTCCACAAGAACACCAAGCTACTCTGCCATAACATATATGCAGAGAACCTAGGTCAGAGCCCTATAAGATCCCTAATCTCTATGAGCCCCCATGAGTCCTGATCAGTTTATTCTGTGAGCCATGTTCTTGTGGTGTCTCTGACCCCACTGGTTCCTCTAAGTCTTCCTTCCATTCCTCCACAGGACTCTCTAAGCTCCACCTAATGTTTGGCTATGGGACTCTGCATCAGTTGCTGGATAACTTCTCTCTGATCTCTTTGATGACGATTCTGCTAGGCTCTGGTCCCAGAACACTCTGAAGGCAGGACAAACTGTAGGTTGAAAGTTTGGGGGCTGGGTTTGTGTCCCAAACTTGAGGCCTTGCCTGGTTACAGAAGATGGCTTGTTCAGGCTCTGTGTCCCCATTACTGGGAGTCTTTGCTAGGGTTATACATAGAGTCCATGGAATTTCCATTACACTAGGTTTCTACCTCTCCCTGGAAATGCCCCCCCAATTCCAGTCATTTCTCCCAGTATTTTCTCTCCCTTCCAACCTAATTCCTGCTGTTCCCATCTCCCTCACCCCAGTCCACCCATGAAATCTATTCTTTTTCCCCTTTCCAGGGAGATTCTTGCATCCCCCTCTTAAGCCTTCCTTGTTACTTAGCCTCTCTGGGTCTGCATACTAAAGCATGATTATCTTTTACTTTGCAGCTAATATCCACTTACAAGTGAGTACATAACATGTTTGTCTCTTTGAGCCTAGGTTACCTCAATCAGGATGATTTTTTTTCTAGTTCCATCCATTTGCCTGAAAATTTCATG
>CABHPR010134465.1:6003-24325 GCA_902168415.1 Peromyscus melanophrys | reverse complement strand
CTCTCTCTCTCTCTCTCTCTCTCTCTCTCTCTCTCTCTCTCTCTCTCTCTCTCTCTCTCTCTCTCTCACACACACACACACACACACAGAGACAGAGACAGAGACAGAGAGACAGAGAGACAGAGAGAAGGGGGCATATGAAGCCACAAATTTTGACTAGAAAACAAGCATGACTGATTTGAAGTCGGGGGAGCTATCATAATAACTAAGAGAGGTACTTCATGTAAGAACATCCAATCAGTTGCTCACAGGAGCAACTTGGCTTCCCACTCATTCCCAACTGCATCGTATTAGACATTCCTTTCTCCCATTTCATCTCTATTTAGCCCCTTCCTGCTATTTCCAAAATTGCGCTATCCCTCTTTTGTGTTTGTATCTGCCTTTTCAACATTTATGTTTCTAAAGATGCAACGAATATACAAAGAAAGGGAACCTCAGCACTAAGTCTAAAATACATTTGCCTAAAACTTCAGTATGTTTAACAAACCTATAGAATGTTCTAGAAGGAACTAGCCGTGTGTCTGATTTGATTTTAGGCCATCTTTGCTTGTTATGAATTAAAGAAAACTGAAGGAAACAGATTCCCAATAGAAAACAGTATGCAAATCCATAATAGCCATTTGGGAATCCCTGGTCACATCTACCTGTGCCAGGGATTAGATTTGATTCTCATGGGACATTGTACCTGAGACCTTTCTGAATGGACTTTCCTCATTCAAAACTCCTTCCATCAGCGTATGGAGCCCCACTTGTCCATCACCATCATCTCTCATTTCATATTAACCCAGGATCAGTTAAACATAAAAAGTACCCTTGAAGCCGATATTCCCATTGTAACAATGGCGATGAGCTAAATGATAGAGTTTAATTCAAGTCTGGAAGAAATACTCCCCTGCCTAGAGTCAGCAGCAGCCACTTCATCTACATTTGACGTGTGCAAAAACTAGACTAGAAGAATTGAAGATATCAGCAATGTCAGAGAGAGGATTTCAACATAAAAGGTTTAAGGATTTGGGTTTAGACTTACATTAATAAGACCTGGGAATGCTTAACAAGGGCATGTTTGAAAGGCCTGATAACAGCAAGGCTAGAAGTCAGTGGATAGACCTGACACACTGTAGAAAGTAATGTACTGAAAAGGGGACCCAGTATAGCTTACTCCCCCTAGGGAGCTCACCTAGAGAAGGTAAAATACCAGAGTCCTGTGACCCTTGCCTATGACCCATGCCCAGTCCCTGAGCCTTCTTCACACAGGCTCAGCACAGACAAGGGATTTAAAAGTGTCAGTAGAAAGGTATTGAAAAGTTGCTGTTTACTCTTCTAGGTAGAGATTAGATTTCTGAATTGTTTTGCTACTTTTATTTGTACAAAAATGTGCATTCTTTGGTTTCGCCAGATCACTTTTTTCTTTTATTGAAAATAGATTTTTTTCATATAATATATTCTGATTATGGTTTCCCCTCACCCCTTGCTCCTCTCAGTTCCTCCCCACCTCCCCTCCTGTCTGGATCCACACCCTTTCTATCTCTTCTTAGAAAACAAACAGGCTGTAAGTAATAGTAATAAAATAAAATAAGATAAAATATCAAAATACCCCAAATCTTAATACGGCAAAACAAAGAAGAAAAAGAGCCAAAGAAAAAGCACAAGGAACACATATAGATACAGAGACACACAGGAAACTGTAATATGTACGGCAAAGGGACAGAAAGGTTATGAACAAAGAGGATGGGGTGGGGGGAAGAGTACCCTGAATCAATGTTGTGAGACAAGGAACCTCTCAAGATACCCTGAGTTCTTTGTGTATTGGCCATTTACTGCTGGGCAGGGAGCCTACCCTTAAGAGTGATTTGTTTTTCTGGTAAGACTCCCTTGGAGAAAACTAATTTTTCATTTGGAATGGTTATCAATTGGGGAAGGCTTCTGGGTTAAGAATGGAGGCCAACAGCTCATTTTTGAGAATGGTATTATATTTCCTAAAATGCCCAGGACTTCAAGGCTAACTGTGTGGTGTCACGGAAAAAGTATGGGGATACATTGAAACTATCTCTGAGTTTAAAATTCATCTACATGAATTCAAATAGGTAAAATTATAGTATCAGAATTTCAGTTCTTTAGAAAAAGTGGAGAAAATAAGCCAGATCTTGTAAGGGCACCACAGGACTGATGTAACACAAGTCATGAATGAGTACCCTAAGTGATGGATTAGCCAATAAACAACATACATGTTACTTACGTATGGTTTCCTCTTACCCTTGGAATGATGCTGTTAGCATCACTCAGCACCCAACCAATTCTGGGAAGGCATAGGTTGCCTTACCAGACTCCATACCAAGTTGCTGTGACCATATTCTCATCACCTCCAGGCACTGCAGTAATCCTCTGGGTATCCTTCTATGGTCTTTTCAAGAGTACACACATGAGTTTTGATCCGTAGGTAAAGGAACATGGAGAAAGGGATATGGTATGTTTTTGTGTGTAAAAACCCTCACTGACTTGGCTTAAGGAACATCAAATTCCAGTAGCTAATTCTGCCACTGAAAACACAGTCGCTGTGCAACTTGGGGCAATCGGAAGGAGGGTCAACAATGTACTCTTCTTTGATCACTGTGACTCAGCAAGTGTTCCATGACTTTCGTCATGACATTACACATCATAAGCGAAAATCTTGCTAAAAAATATATCTGAACTTGAAATGCATTCTGATGGCCCCTACTCCTTTGTTCTTTTCATAAGCTTTGTTGACCTAAGAGATTCTGTCTGGCCTCCCAGTTCCTATTGTCCATAAAACCAAGCTTTCATACGAGCTTATAATGAATGAAGTAAGAACACTCTGTCACAGATGGACCAAGACCTTTATAAATCCAGTATCAATTTTGAAAATTGAGAGCCAAATGCTCTATCCAAAACTGGAAGCATCAGTTGAGTAGATTTCAGCCTAGAAACAATAAGTCCACCTTCTTGGGCAGAAACAATTGTACAATATAGCAACGGATGCATACAGCAAAAAAAGCATTTTCCTTTAGTAGATGCTATGGTTGGGATCCGAAATACCCATATGGGTTCATGTGTATATGCGCTCAGTCACCAGCTGGTTGCTGCTGTTTTAGGAGAGTCAAGAGTCTTGGAGATATACAGCTTAGATATCCATTATGTGCCCCTGGTTCTGGTTCTGTCTCAGCTTTTGCTTCCTGAAGATGTGAACAAGATGAGCCATTGCAAGACCCCTACCACCACTGATGCAGATATGCAGTTATGCTAGCCAACACGCCCCTGCCATGAGGACTGGAAACTGTAAATGAAAATAAACACTTTCTCCCCTTGGCTTCTTTCTGTCAGGTACTCTATCACAGTGAGGAGGAAAGCAGCTGACATGGCTAGGAACACAGCGCAGCTCCTCCTATTCCAAGTGCACTCAAGTGAAGGTGAAGATGTTCTCTTCCCTTGAAAGACTACATGACCTCATATGATGTCAACAGGCTGACACCATCTGAGTCGAGCTAAGCATTGTAGTGGGTAGTCATTTCCATCCTCTTGGCTCTCCAGATTTGTGGTCAGCACCCTAATGCAAATAGCCAGGGCAGCATCATTAGAATTCTGTATCAACCTCACATCAGAACAGGATGAGAAGCTAGCTGTCAAGAGGAAGAGCCTGTCTGCTCAAAGCTCATCACCAGTCTCTCCATTTAATAGAGTGGGTTGGAATATCATCTCTGCCATCCCATCTATGTCTACGACTTCACTATCTAACCCTAATTTCTTCAGTCAGACTGTCAGATAGCAGCACACTGACCTGTGATCACAGAGACAATCTCAGTGTTGTCTAGTAAGTGAGGAATTTGTTGTTGTTGTTTTATTTGTTAAAGGCATTCTTTAACAGATTTACTTATTTTTATTATATGCACATGAGTGTTTGCTGCATGTATGTCTGTATGCCACATGGATGGCTGGTGCCTGTAGAGACAAGAAAAGTGCATTGGATCTTCTGGAACTGGAGTTACAGGTGACAGTGAACCACCATGTGGGTGCTGGGAATTGAACCTGGGGCTCCTGCCAGAGCAGCAAGTGGTCTTAACCAATGAGTCATATGTCTAGCTCCACTGAAGAAATTTTTTTTTAAGCTAGTGGATATTCTCTAAGATTTGGAGCTAAGGAGAAAAACAAAACAAAACAAAAACAGCCTATCTGGTTCATAATCTTGGAAAACAAGATTCTGAAAGTTAAATGCTTTCTTTGTCTGTGCCCCGGCAAGACGTGTCATAACATATAGAAGAGCTGAAATTATCCAATTAGACTTTGGGATCAAGCGAATGTGCAGACACTGTGAAGGGCAAAGAAGTGGAGTAAGAAAGAATGTTACCTCCCAGCATGCATGAGGACAGCTGACAGCTGTGGTATAAGGTCAGGTCCCTGATCAACACAGCGTGCACTGTGACACCAGGGATCCTCATCCTCCACTCCAGCAGAGCCATTTGTAGATAACTTCTGGTGACCTGGGCCTGAACATACAAGCTGGGAAGAAGAAAATAGCAAACAAATGAAGCAGAGCAGGGAAAGGTTTTGGAGAGAGGGCAACAGGATTCCAGCTCAGATCCATCAGTTTGGGACCTTGTGGTTAAACTATCTCATTGTTATATATTGCTTTTTTTTGTTTTGTTTTTTGAGAGATATTGCTTTTTTAATACTTGTATTTGGCCAGAGGGATGGCCCAGTGGTTAAGAGTACCTACTCCTTTTGCAAAGGATCAGTGTTCAGTTCCCAGCACCCACATCAGGTAGCCCACAACCAACTACAACTCTATGTCCAGGAAGACTGACATTCTCTTTTGACTCCCCAGGCACCTGCACACACAGAATTAAAAGTCAAATAAATCCAAAATCTATGAACCAATAACAGTAAGATGTGCCTCGTAAGGCTTTTATGAGAAAGAATGAGAAAAAAATAAGGTAACAAACTTGAGAGGAAAAAGGCCTTAATTTTATTAGTTAAAATATTTTAATTTCTCTTTTAGATTTTTAAATATGTATTAGAATATATTCATTGTACATAGCACTGATCTTTCTACAGACATCATATATATATATATATATATATATATATATATATATATATATATATATAATTCTTTATTGATCTTTGGGAATTTCATGTCATGCATCCCAATCCCACTCTCACCCCTCACCGCTGCAGCATCCCACCCTCATAAGAGACCCCCCAAAAATAATTAAAAACAAAACAAAGCAAACCACAACAACAAAACCCACCTCCCTCCTCCATCTTTCCCATCTCTCCAGCACCTCTTCATTTGTTCCGGTGGCATTGGGAGCTGTAGTGTGGCACACAGTGTACCCTTTTGTCCAATCAGCCCCACCCGTAAATGTTCATTGCAATCACTGGATTTTGGTTCAAGTCCTCTGGCACACCATCATCACTGAACCCTCACTGAAACTCTTCTTGGATATCTTGCTGTTGCCCTTAGTCATGGAGATCCTGTGGCTATTATTGTACAGCAGGATAAGGCCCTTCCTGCTCTCCAGCATGTCATAAATGGGGTAGATGTTAGGGTGGGCCAACCCAAGGCCCAGGATGTGGGTCTGAGTGATGGTTGAGCTCGACAGTCTGGGCCACTGAGACTGCTCCTCTCAAGTGAGGGGTGGAGCTGGATCTCCTAGGCCCATGCCATGGGGGCCAGCTCTACTGTATCTGTGGTAAGGGGTGTGTAAGACAAATTGCTAAACGGTCTTATTAATTAAAAAAAAACCCAGAGCCAGATATTGGGGTGAAAACTGAGAAATCAGAGAAGCAGAAAGAAGCCAGCCACGTTTTTACCCCTAGGAAATTAGAAGCCAAAGAGAGAGCTACTTCCTGTATACTCATGCCTATATACCTTTCTGTGCCCTGCCATCTTACTTCTTCTCTCTGCTCAAGTACACCACTTTCCTCTTTCTGCCCAGCTCTGTCACTTCCCATTTGTCTGTCCAGACCTCCAGACCTCTATGGTTAACTAGCACTGAGATTAAGGCATGTGCCACCATGCCTGGCTCTGTTCCCAATGTGGCCTTGAACTCAAAGAGATGTTGATGAATCTCTGTCTCCTGAACACTAGGATTAAAGGCATGTGCTACCACTGCCTAACTGCTATGTTCCTATGACTGCGTGTGGTAGCATGGGCCATGAACATCAACACAGGCCCCAGCTGCAGCAGAATCACGGACCCAGACATGGTCTTTGGCAGCAGCTTGAGCCCAGATATCACCATGGCCCTGGTGGCAGCATGTCCTTAGGATACCAACATGGTCTCAGGTGGCAGGTCAGACCCCAGGCATCTGCCCAGCCCTTGGAGATAACAGAGCCATAGACATCAACCCAGACCCTTGCCACTGCAGGGTCATGGACCCAGACATGGTCCTTGTCAGCAGCCCAGGCCCAGATGTCACCAGGTCCAGGGTGGCAAGCAGGCCACCCACATCAGCCTGTTCCTCACTGCCTTCGCTTCTGTTCTGCATCTGTCCACAGCACATGAACCTGTCTGCTTCTCTTTCTCTTCCATCTCTCCACCATATATTAGCTCATCATAAAGGCACCTACCCATAGTGCTACGTGGGCCTGTTGTTGCCTTCAGCAAGCCCAAATTGTGAGGACTAGGCCATGGGATGAAGACATCTTTATTCAAGCATGTCATGGACTCTGACTGTATTTATTCCTCTGCCCACCCCTGCTTCCACCCTCATTTAGCACAAATAAGCATACAGGAAGGAACCCAGCAGAAGAAACCCATGTGACAAAGCCAGAAAACATGCTCTCAGCATCATGGACAACAAACAAATGCAGGACTGGAGGCCATGGTGTGTGAGCAGGCCTCATGGGAGATCATGGATAGACTTTCCTATGAAATCACTACCTTTCCAAAGAAACCAACTGCAAAACTGAAAGTTGAAATCCTTGGTCTAAAATAGAGAAGATACAATATATTCTTGACTAACTCATAAGATAAACAAAGTAGGGTTGTTTTTATTAGTATCTTAATTATTAAATATCTCAATATTAAAATATATGAATTATGATATATGTTGACTCTATGATAGTATCAATTTTAAGAGGCAATGTTTTATATGACAAAGAGAAAAAGATAGTTATTGAATGTACTAAAAGGAGAAAAATTGCCAATTGAAAAATTGAGAAGGGGGCTAGAGAGATGGCTCAGCTGTTAAAGGCTAGGCTCACAACCAAAAACTGGGGAAAGAGGCTTTAATTGGGTAGAGACGGAGGAGGGAAAAATAACACTAAGGATGTTTGGAAAGCTATAAGGAATCATACTGTGCTTTTATTTACCTATAATTATATATAACACACATAAATGTATACATACACACATGTACACATATATGTGATGTATATAAACTATATATAAATCATACACAGTTTAAATGAAGTTATACCACTTGGGCTGACAATGCTTTCCCCTAGAGCCATAGACTACTTAACAAAAACCCTAGTACCAGGGGTGAGAAATTCTCTTTACAGTTGTTGGTCAGGGTAGTGCAATAGATTCCCAAAACAATAGAAGCTATTGCCATTGCCCTTGGTTGCCTCCAGAGGTTGCTATTGCTGAAGATACCATGAACTTTGGACCTGGAACTCAGATGACCTGAGCAGGAACTGACCTGAAAGCCTCCTCCCTGAGGGCTAGCTTTCATGACACTGGAATGTGCCGTGTCAAAGGAGGGAAGAAACCAATAGTCCTACCCAGCTGTGATCCCTATGAACCACAGTGACGGCCAGCATGGCAAGATATCCCGAAGGGTGCAACAGTGGCACTCATAACTTGGTGGTAACCAACAGCTGTCTAATTAGACTTAAGGCCTGCTCCACTGGAGAGAAACGGAAGTCTGACCAACTTCCCTGGGATAGTGAAGTCATGGATCTTAGAGAATCATTTACCACTGCTTTGCTAAACCAGCATAATTCCAAACTGCATTCTAAATGTTTATTCACATTCCTACAGGTAAGTAGATCTGTCATTCCTCATCAAAGAAACTTCTCTTGCAAAACAAACCACTACAGAAAAACACATCTGGTCAAACTCCAGGGAACAACCACTCGTGGGGGGCATCCCTGCTACAATGAAGACATCTGTAACACCTGAGGCTCAAGGAAGATTGTAAATGAGGGTGTAGAAAGATTGCAAGAGTCAGAGAGCCAGGATATCTGCTGTAAGATTTTGCCTCCTAGAAATGGCAGAGAAGCTTCACCCATTATACCTCAACAATATGGCTACTAAAAGACCAGAATGAATATGATACAAATAGTATGATATCAATACCAACATGGAAGAGGGAAATCTCACTGGGCCCTATCCTTAACAGAGAATCACTGGCAACTAAGGAATGCTGGGAGTGGAAGATAGTCTTCCTCAAGGCTAAGCTCCTTAATTGGCTATCTAATACCAATTGGTCAGCCCTGAAATCAAATACAAGTAGCACTAAACAGATCCAACAAGCTGTATTTATACATTTATACTTACACAAATACATAACATAACATAACATAACATAACATAACATAACATAACATAACATATTAAAGAAAAAGAGGTTGTGAACTTGAGTGGAAATGATCCATGTGAGGGGTTGGAGGGAGAAAAGGAAAGAAAAGAAATGATGTTAAATTTTATTTTTAAAAAAATTGAAAAAATACATATGCTATCAGTAAAGACCATCTTTTTCTGAGACATTCAAATAAATATGCAATGAAATGCGGAATTTAGGAATGAGAGGGAAGGTAGAGTGCGTGTTTCAGAGCTAATTGTACTGACTAGTTTTATGTCAACTTGATACAAACTAGAGTCTTCAGAGATGAGGGAAATTCAGTTGAGAAAATGTCTCCATAACATCAGGCTGTAAGGCGTTTTCTTAAATAGTGACTGATAGGGAGGGCCTAGCCCATTGTGGTTGGTGCCACCTGGGCTGGTGGTCCTGGGTTCTAAAAGAAAGCAGGCTGAGCAAGCCATGGGTGAGCGAGACAGTAAGCAGTACCCCTCCATGGCCTCTGCATCAGCTCCTGCCTCTGGGAACCTGCCTTGTTTGAGTTCCTGTCTTGAATTCCTTAGATAATGAACAGCAAAATTGGAAGTGTAAGCCAAATAAATCCTTTTCTCCCCAACTTGCTTTTTGGTCATGGTATATCATCACAGCAATAGAAACTCAAATTAAGATAATATTACAATCTTAATGTTGACTTTGTATGTGTATTTGTGTGTCCGTGTTTCTGAGGCAATAGTATCTGAGGCAACAGTGATAATCAACAATTTTCTTTGTGAAAAAAATATATACATTCTCTTCAAGGTTCTAACCTTCTCTCTAAATGTAAAAATTTCTGTTATGTCTATCCAGCAAGAACTCAGTGTCTTTGCCAAGCAACAGGTAGAATATCACCATTCTCCCCTCCCCTCCCTTCCCCTCCCCTCCCTTCCCCTTTCCTCCTCTCCTACCCTCTCCTTTCCTGTTCTTCATTCTATGCTGCCCAAGCTGGACTTGAACTCTTGGGTGCTAGCAATCCTCCTTCCTTAGTTTCCCCAGTGATGTGGAATATAACCACACACTTCATAATCCAGCTTGGAACACATTTTGATGTGTTAATTCTGAAGCTACCTTTGGGGTTATGACATTAATGGTGAAGATTTTAGAAAAATAAGTCACAATTTACATTTAAATGTACCACTCTGAGGAAGAAAATGGGGAGAGGGACAGTGACAGTCTTTGATACATTTTCAGGGTGTGTGTGTGTGTGTGTGTGTGTGTGTGTGTGTTTCTCTGTTCTCTGTCTCTTGTCTTTCTGGGAATGTCTCTCATCTCTGTCTCTGTATCGCTCTCAGATCATTCATTCTCTTTCTGTATCTCTGTCTCTGTCTTTCTCTGTGTCTCTTACAGGTCCCAGTGGGTACATATGTCTTTCTCTCTCTCAGCCCTGTCTCCTGTTCTCTTTCTGTGACTATGCCTCTGTCTCTCTCTGTCTCTGTCTCTCTCTCTGTCTCTGTCTCTTTGTCTCTGTCTCTGTCTCTCTCTGTCTCTCTTTCTCTCTCGGTATGTGCATCTGTATCTCAAGGATCTCTCTGTGTCTCTGTATCTCTCTATGTGTTTGTGTATCTCTCTGTTTCTCTTCATATGTGTTTATGGTCCCTCTCTCTGTCTCTCTCTGTCTCTGTCTCTCTCTTTCTCTGTGTGTGTGTGTGTGTGTGTGTGTGTGTGTGTGTGTGTGTGTGTGCCTTCCACACACATGTATGTACCTTCTCATTGGTTCTATTATTTATATTTGTATATCTTCATGTACAAATGCCATCTACCATGTCAGAGACCCAATAACCATGCCCAGAATGCTCACAGTACCCATCGCTTGAAAAAAAAAAAAGTCACTGCTGTTGACCTTTCCTCTTGGTTGGCAAATTTTGACTAAAGAAAACAAGATCTTTCAGGAACTGTTTGATCATAAATATCAGTTCCATTTTACTAATCATTTGTTGTTTGTGTTTGCTTAATTTAGGAGAAAACCCGGTTTCTCAGCACAGGAATGAGAGGGCAATGTGACTCCGAACCGGTGCTATGTAATCACATGCCTGTTTGATCTCAGAGTCACCAGCTAGACCTACCAGGGCCTCTGTGCACTTCAGGAGCTCATATAAAACGGTCACCAACATCAGAGTTGTCATGTCTTTTTATTTTAATTACAGGTGTGTGTCTCCATATCCAGTGTATGTCTGCTGGGGATCAAATCAGAGCTTTGTGTATGTTAGGAAAACACTCCACCAGCGAGGCCCTAGTCACAGCCCCTAGGATGTGTCAAGTGTTTTCCATAAACAATCTCAGATGCAGCTTCCCTATAAACCCATGGAGTAACTAGAATTAAACTCATTTGCAAAAGAAAAGAAAAAAAAAAGCACAGAGAAATTAAGTGAACTTTCCCCAAGGTTCCCATCCTTCTGTGGTAGAGATGGGCCTCACATACTACACCTCACAGACTTGAAGCTTGTGTTCTTTCCGTTACCAAAGCTCAAAATAAGGCCAGCAATTCATGACTCTGACAGAAACACTCAGGCCATCAACATAGACCTTTCAGCCTCATTCTACAAAGAAATCTAGAAAACGCTCAGGCCATCAACATAGACCTTTCAGCCTCATTCTACAAAGAAATCTAGAAAACGCTCAGGTCATCAACATAGACCTTTCAGCCTCATTCTACAAAGAAATCTAGAAAACGCTCAGGTCATCAACATAGACCTTTCAGCCTCATTCTACAAAGAAATCTAGAAAACCTCAATTCCTCCCATGGACCAACCCTCAACAGAAACTCTTGACGTGGTATCTACCCCTTCGTTCTCCAGGGGCAGCTTTGTCCCAGAAATGGGCTTCTAATATGTAGCAAAGACAGGCGCTCCTTCACCAACCACAAATCTATGTGAACTCTTTCCTGACACTTGCCTGACCAGATCACCTTTCCACACCTAAGACCCCTTGGTGAGTGAGTACACTGTAATTTTTACAGGGGTTTTGAGTCTAATTGAGTTAAAATAGCTATAGAGATATTTCCATAGTTTTAAATAGTAGTTGCTTAACAAAATAATACAAGACAGGCATACTTTTGTTAGAAAAACATAGCTTCTTTAGGATTGAAAGATGGCTAGGAGGTTAAAAGCACTGGCTGTTCTTACAGAGAACCTGGATTCCATACCCAGCACCAACATGTGGTTCACAGCCATCTGTAAGTTCAGTTCCAGGGGATCTGATGCTGTCTCTGGCCTCTGTGGGCACCATGTACACACATGGTACATAAGCATACGTAGAGACAAAACACTCATACACGTAGAATGAATATTTTTAAAAGATAGTTTCTTATGTAGATATCTTCCATTACTGCAGATCAATGATATTATTAAAAAAAATCAACTATAGAGAAAACATCAATGCATATTGTAAGTGAGACAGGTCAACCTGGAGGGCTTCATAGAAGGCAATTCCCATCTGCATCCCATCTGCAAAATGGCAAGTCTATGCAGACGGCAAAGCAATAAGGGGATTGCCATGGGCTAGGTGTGAAGAAAGGACAAACAGGCAGAGCATGGAGGATTTCAGGATTATGAAATTATTCTGAATTGTCCAGAATGTGCCACATCAAGAGTGAAGCCTGTAGAAACAAACATCGGGAGTTCAAGTGTCAATGTAGGGTCATCAGGCTTAACACGTGGTCCACTGTGATGCGGGATGCTGACAAGGAAGGAGGTTCGCATATGAAGGCATGTTGGGCTGGCAGAGGCACATGGAAACTCAGGGTTTTCCACTTCTTTGCTGGGAACCTCACAGTGCTCTGAAAATACAGTTTACTACTTTAAAAAAATTAAATTCAAGATTTTTTCCTTGTTTCCTTCCTTCCTCCATCCGTCCTTCTTTCTTCCCCTCATTTTTCTTTCTTCTTAGATATTCGAGACAGGTTCTGACTTTGTAGACATGTCTGGTTTCAAACGTATGACTCTCCTGTCCCAGCTCCGTGAGTGCTGGGATCATAGGTGTGCACCCAGCAGCAGAGCCTGTGAGGCAAGAGCCAAGAGGCAGCACTGGTGACAGGAAATCCTCCCCTTGCCTCCTTGTCAGCAGTGTGGCATTTTCCTCAGGAGAGAATGGCTACTAGTTGGTGAACAGTGCCCCTAAGTCAGTGTAGGTGCTGCTGCCCTAACAGGTGGGCTGCAGCTCTGCTTTGGCCTTCCCATGGCTCTTCAGCTGATTTATCCGTTGATAAGGGAAGCTTTCCAGAAGCTGCCCCAGAAGCATCTGGCTGCCTGCAGCAAGTGTTCTGGCCATTTAACATCACAGTGAGGGGCCCCAGCATCTGGCTGGAGCCTCTCAGGGAGGGTGGGGAGTGGAAGGTGTAACCCATGAGGGGAGAGTGGATAAGAGGCCAAGAGGGACAGGGGGAGAGGTGATTTGGCTGAGGGTGGGAATTGTGCCTCCTACCGGTTCTTTGAAGTAGGCACTGAGGAAGACAACCCACTCATCACCTTCCGGTGAATGGAGGGAAGCCTCAGCAAAGGCCAGTGACAATGAGTAGCTCTAGGGATCCATGGAAGCAGGGCTTGGAGGAGAGCCCCTTGCCTCCTCCGTCAAATTGATGTTTTATTAGCCTCCAGATGCAACTCCTTAAGACAGATTCATATCAAGTTCATTGCTCCGCTGGAGCCTGAGGAATGGGACTGGTGGCGTCGGAGCCAAACACATGTATGTGAAGTGCTCATGAGGAAATCTCTGCAAGAGATGTATGTGTACACTCTGCTAGTCTTTGTGGCCCTTGTATTTCCACAAGTCAGCCAGATGAGACTGGAGTGGCTGGGAGATCTCTGGTACCCCCACTTGGAAAGGAGAAACATGAGTTTACAGTCCAGAGAAGATTTGGAGTGATGATAAATGATAGCCCATTCCATCAACTAAGCTGCTTTTGAGAGGGTCCTCCTCCTAAGGGAAGCACCACAGCCAGAGTATAACCAGGGGAGAAGTTTCTATGAAGGAGGCCCAAGATGGGGCTAATGATCCCCACATCTTGGGGTAGGTGATGCATATGGAGCAGACACCAGCCAGCATAACACAGGAGCTAGTCCTGAGGAAAATCCCTAAAAATTGTCTCTCTTCTCCATTATCAGGAGTCATTTCTGGGCCAAGTGAATTGCTGTAACTGATATTCATATCAACTCTAATTGTCTCCCCAAAATGACATCTATCAGGTTAGCCAGAATGTCAAGGAGCACAGATACCGTATGTGAGCCCTGTTCCCCAGGGTTAGGTTCCTAATTCCTAGATGGCAGCCATATCCGAAAACCTATGTTCAAAATGTCCTCCCCTGTTCCCACCTCCCACGTAGAATGAGCCAGTCACTGTGGCAGAAGTCCCGAGAAAAGAGATGTTAGACCCAAGCTTTCTGATGGATACCGGAGGCACCCACAGGAAGAGCTCAGGCTAAATCTGCCTTCACAGCGCTCCCTGGCCTCACTCTGAGCAGAAGTTGGATCACTCCCAGGAACCACTGGTGATGGAGTGGGACATTTTCCATTTGGAGAGGTGACTTTTATTATTATTACAGGCTTTTGTCAGTATTACAGAAATTGGGGGGAGAAAAAGAAAAAGGACTAATCACGAATGCTATTTACCAAACCACATTAGTCAAAATACTGCATTTTAAAACCCCTTAAGTTGTTATACATCATCATATAAGTCATCACCAAATGGTAATACAAATCCTGGAGAGTTATGTTGACACGGAATTTGTCAGCCGAAGTGCTGGAGAATTTACCTCTGCTCATATATCTGTAGTCATATCCTCCAAAGAAATTAACATATCATAATGCTAATATTTCAAGGTAATGTTTTCTCATGAGGATGCCATATTTTATCTGCTAATATCATCTGTGCAAAAACTATTCAATTACAGTATCAAGCTGTGTATGATTAATATTGATATCAGCGTAACAACGGTGACTTTGCAAGGCACGAGAGCCATCCCGTCAACTCTGCAGACAACCTGGGACAGAAAATTAACTCATTTCTTTCAAGCAACTCAACTGTAAGAAAATTAGAGATTTACTCCAAGCTGGAACTCAAGAGCGCCGCTAAGAGACAGGCGTCTTTTACTATAAATTGTGGAGGTTTGGCATTGGACTGAGTCTTCAAGACAGGATTGGAGTGGGTGGCTAGGAAGATCCTGGGGTGGAAAGGGGTAGAGTGGTAAGCAATAAAAGCACATGGATATGAGTAGGCAGCGAGTATTCATAACCAGGTGCTATCTGACTTGTTCCCAATTTCCTTCAGTGTGTGTGTGTGTGTGTGGTATATGTGTGTGTGTTAGAGGCACAGGGTGTAGGGAGATAGGAATGGGATGTGTTCCCCAATCTCTCTCCAGCTTATTTATTGAGATCTGGCCTCTCACCGAACCCAGAGCTCACCAGTTAAACCAGACTGGCTAGTCCAGAGAGCACTGAAGTTACAGGTACACGCAGCCATGCCTCACTCTACCTGGATGCTGAAGAACCAATGGGTCCTCACGCTTGAATGGCAAGCAGCTCCCGGACTAAACCATCTCACCTTACTACAACTACAGTTTACCCAAGACGAGTCTGAACTATCTGTGGAGTCAGAGCTCTAAACTCCAACAACAAAGAAAGTTTACCAGTGGGGAGGCAGGAGGCTTTGCTTCGCTTTATAGCTACCAAAAATTATCATCACCAGTAGTCATCCACCTTGCACAGCTCTGCCATAGGGCCTGAGAATGAGGTCTCCGTAGTCTTGGTTTTGAGTAAAATGTCAATATGTGAAGTAATTCAGCCTCAGAAAGACAAATGAGAGTTGCTCCCTCTCATAGGCAGATACAGCTTCTAATTGTTCAATACGGAATTTTGAATGAGTTAGAGATCAGAAAACTAGAAAAGGGAACATAAGATGGAAAAAGAAAAGGAGCCCTTAGAAGAGGGGTTTGGGAAGATGATAGAATACAAGATATGAAAATGTAAATGAGAGTGCGGGAGGGTACAGTGGAGATGGGGTGGGAGGGACAAGAAGGGACAGAGGAGGCAGGGAGGTACACCCCACACAAAGTATGAAGGAAAGTGCCATAGGGAAACCTGCTAATTTGTATGTTAACTTAAAAACATGAGATTTTTTTTTCCCTTGCTGGTGGGTCTGAAGGATGGTCACAAGTATCAGAATCTGAGAAAATGATTCTATTACTTCATTGAGAGTGGACACTATAATCTCAGTGTGAGCCACACTGCGGGGGGGGGGGGGTGCTGCGTAGCTTTAGCCATGAAGTTGTAATTTGTTTCTGTGTCACGCAGGAATGACATGGTATTGTAAGATGCTGAGCCTAGTTTTCTATGCACATTCTCTGTGGTGGTTTAGATGAGAAACGTGCCCCATAGACTCAGGAATGTGAAGACTTGGTCCTAGTTGGTGGCACTGCTTGGGAAATTTAAGGCGTGGCCTTGCTGGAGGAAGAACATCACTGGGGGCAAGCTTTCAGAGGATGTAGAATTGACCCACTTTCGGTTCACTCTCTCTGCTTCCGGATGTGAGCTCGCTGCTTCCGGCTCCTACCCCCATGCCTGCCACTTGCTGCCACGCTTCCCATCGCGATGGAATTTTATCCCGTTGCAACCATACGCCCAAAGAAACTGTTTCTTCCATAAGTTGATTTGGGCCATGGTGTTCTGTCACAGCAACAGAAAAGTGACTAACACAGTCTCTTAACTGGAGTTGGACTTTTGGTACAGCTTAAACTACCCATATCTGGTTCTAGTCTACAGCATAGAGATGCAGAGGTCACACTTTGGGTAGGAGATGTAGCTCAGTAGTAATGATCATTCACCTAGCTTAGAAAAGGCCCTGGGTTGAGGCCCTAACATCAAAGGATGGAAAAAATGCTCATACTTCATTCCTTGTTTCTCTTCATTACTAAGTTTTAACAAACATGGATTGAGTTACAATTGATGGATGATACAGAAAATAATTCTTGAAAAGAGACATGAGGGATATATCTGCGAGACTGTGGGGGTTGGATGTGCTCAAAATGCACTGCATGCATGTATAAAATTTTCAAGGAATAAATACAAATTAAAATTATAATAATTCCTTCTGAAATCCTCTCTGAACACACACACACACACACACACACACACACACACACACACACACACATACACACACACTACATGTCTAAGTGTCTTTAAGAAGCACTACTTAAATCAACTGCAAACAAGAGCTGCTTGGTCAGAAAAGAAAACGTTCTATTGTCAAATATCTTTAAAGTGCCGATTAGAGCAGCAATGAAGACATAAATCAATAAATAGCCATAGTGACGAAATGAGGACAAAGCAAATCCTCTTTCTGAAAAATGATGGAGAAATGAGAACTCGGACAAACAAAAACTACAGTCTGTGGAAATCAGTCAAAAATGTCTAACAACTTGAGAAACACTCATTAAAGGAAAGCTCAAAACAGAAAAGAAAAGCTCCCAGAACTCAGAGAGAAATGTCACTTTCGTCTGCAATTCCTCAGGTCCCCCGTGCCACAACACATCCTCAATTCCGCAAGCTCTGTAATTCTGGCAGAGAAGGGAAGCCCTTACTCCCACTGTCAATGAAACCTGTATTAGGGTATGATGTGGAAGATCCTTATGTGTAGATATTTTACTATCAAACAAAAAAGAAAAGACTACTGTTGTAGATAGAATGGGTATGCATCTTGGTTAGAAAAATCTGAGGTTAAAAGATAAAAGTGACAGTTTATTTCATTTTTGGTATGGTGTGTGTGTGTGTGTGTGTGTGTGTGTGTGTGTGTAAAGTGTAAGTAGATTTAGATCACATAAAATGTAGTCTTTACCCACAAAAATCCAATAAACAAAATTTGAAGAACCCCCAAATTGTTCCCAATCATTTATTTAAATGATCCATAAGAAAGAAAAGTAAACATTACAAAGGAAATCAGACAATAGCCTTACCTATCTATACCTTGGGAAAAATAATAATGACCTTTCCAGGCAAGATATGTCCACCAGTGTAATAATGGCATGGATGTCATGAAGACAACCAATTGCTTTCTTATTAGAGTTAAGGACCATTTCAAAGGGGAAAACTGATGTCTGGTACTGCAAACTTGGTCAAGAGCCCTATGGCTGAGGAGGCAAGAGTTGCTTTGCTAAACATACATGCTGTCAAACGGCTTCCAAATACTCATTTATATTCATAGGTAAGAGCTGCTCTTAGTCTTTTTCAGAGGAACTTACTGCCATGGGCTGTGGTTAATGCAAAGACTCACAGCTAGTCAGTGCCATGAAGTGATGGTATCGTGCTGGCCCTAAACCAAACAGTTGCATTACTCACTCCAAGGCTCAGGGAATGCAGACAAAGGGGGATTGGTAAGAATTTGAGAGCCAAAGAATGAGAGGGAGTGACTTAAAAATACAACTTCTGAACTTCAGGTAGCCCTTGTTTTCATGAACTCACTGAAGCTGTGGTTACCAGCATGTGACCCGCACAATACTGAACTTGAGAGCATGTCATCATGAAAGAAGGAGCTCATCAGGCCACACTCCTTTCTGAGGAACCATTGGCAGTTATTGTTGGCCCAGGAAGGAGTGCCATTTTCTTCAGTGGAATAGCCAAAGAGAAGCTGTCCGTGTTCCAGTAAACAGCTTCCTACCTATGCGTATACAAGTAACACGAATCAACCTCAGTGGATCCCTTCAAAACACACACACACACACACACACACACACACACACACACACACACACA
>CABHPR010134464.1:19757-33348 GCA_902168415.1 Peromyscus melanophrys | reverse complement strand
TGTGTGTGTGTGTGTGTGTGTGTGTGTGTGTGTGTGTGTGTGTGTGTGTTTCAAGGGTAAATGTTTACCATGCACTGATCTGTGCTCACCTTGGCACATTCTCTCTCCTAACCACAGAGCTTCTGAGACCAAATGAAATTAGAAGTCTTTGTTACACCATCCTTCAGTCCTCTCCTAGCAAGGAGATCTTACTGACTCCTTTGCCACATGCCTTTAGGTACACCCTCTCCTGCCTTTCACACGATGGCTCCATGAAGAACAGCGCTGTTATCACTGCAGTCTGAAACATACAGATCTGAAAACGTCCCAGAGCTTGTGGTATCAGGCAGGGCCTTTTATTCTGCTGCTGTACTGTGGCTGTTCTCTAGTCTTGTGAGAAGAAATGTGCTCTGTGCTCTTGCCTATCAGCATTTTGCACGAGGTATCTCCCAAACTAAAGCTTAAAATATGAAAAAAACTTAGCAATTGCTAATTTATTTAATGGTTATGTCTAATATTATTAAGAAAACACAGCTTACATTGTTGGAAAAGCACTCAAACTAGGGAAAAAGAATCAAGAAACCTGCTGTAGTATGAACAGTTGCAGAAAGTAGGGTTTTCTGTAAATACTTTATGAAAATAATTTTCACTTTGGTTTAGACTGTGAAAGATAGTAATATAATGTTTCATAGGCCAATACAAGAGAATGTAGTATAGTGAGATGGAAGTAAAGAAAATTATTTATTCCTATTTATGAACTATTTCATCAGCAGACTGGTCTCAACAACACTCAAAAATCTCCATTACCTCTGTCAATTAAAATGTAATATGCAAAGAATAGCTCATATTTAAAGAACAATTGTATTTGTGTTTGTTCATTTTTAACTTCTAATCTGGAATTGCTAAGGCAATGGAATAGAATTACTTGTGTGCTAGTTTTCATTATTTTAGGTTTTTTTTCTTTTGTTTCCTGGAATGTTTTGGCATGAAATTATGTTAAATATTTCCATTGAATAATTGCAGATGAAAAATTTCCATTAGTTTAAAGAAAGCAATATAGCATAGTGGCTAAGAACTAATTCTTGATGGAATCCATATTAGCTGTCTTTTTCTTTCAGTACCAGAGGGTTGAACACAGAGTGCTACACATATTAGGTAAGCATCCTACCACGTGTCACATCTGTCTATCTTTGGGTTAAAGCCTCACCATCCTTAAGGTCAGAAAGCAGAACCAGGTAATACCAGCAACTACTTCACAGGTCTTCTCTCAATACAAGCATGCCAATGTTTCATGGCTGGCTCAATGCTTTGTCCCTGGGAGCTTAGCCATCCTAGGCGTGAGTAAATTGCATGATTTCAAGCTTTTGTTAGTTTTGAAGGTTTGTTGTAGTTGAACTCCTTTTTTTTGTAAATTATTTTTACAATTGTACAAATTGAATCAAATGAATGGATTTTTAAGATAGTTTTATTCTTAGGGATTCACGCTTATTTAGTAGATTTTTTTCAAACTATTAAAAAATTCTTATGCAAAAAACTACTACCAAGTCATTGTCAGTTGTCTACACCCCTTCTTAGAATGGGAATAGTTATTAACACTATCATTTTTCACTTTTTCTCCTCTCTACTCTAGTAATAGCTCCTCTACTATGTTAAGTAGTTGCCTGCCTCCATAGAGTTATTTTCTTTGTGTGCTTTGCTTTGTTTAATTTTTCTTAGTCTGACACCTCCACACTCACCTTGAGAAAGAATTTCAGGCAGGTGGCCAAATTACATGTTGTTTGTGTCAATATTTATGTTGCTGTTTCCCTGAGTCTACTCATTCTTTAGAATTAATTATTACGTTCTTAAATGAATGCTTGAGTTGGAAAGGATTATAGTTATACAAAAATGGGCAGACTTTTAAAGTAAGAAAACAGTATATAACCATTTTCAAGAATATCAAAGATGTTCTAGTGGAAAGAACAAAATACACCTGTAGACTTGGGCCACTTCCTAAGCCAAAACTCTTTCTGGAGTGGGCAGCAGTCAAGAGAGAATTGCATAACTGATCACAGTGCTAAGAATAAGTGATTCAAAGCTCAACCATAAACAGGACATCTATAACAGCCCACCCTAATCATTGATACTCAGGGAGCACCTTAGAAGAGGAAGTGAAAAGAACGTAAGAGCTACAGGATGGGGAAGAATGCTGTCTTCGCACATGACACGGCTATTGGAATCATCAACTTGCAGCAGCTCTGGTTACTACATAAGACATGCACAAGATCAAACCAGCCACAACTATATCATAGGTGAAACAGATGATCTCTGAGCCCTGCCCCTTTCTGTGAAGTTACTGACAACTGATAGTTGATGCAGGAGAGAGAATCAGGCTTTTTTTTGAGCGTCTGGTAGGTTTCGTGAACATATGAGCAGCCTTAGCTAGACATAATGGATTATTTTAAAAAAAATATAAAATTGGGAGATGGACAGGTTGAGGGCGCTAAGGGTGAAGTTGTAGTGATCTTACATTTAGTTCCTCTATTCATGGTCAGCAAATTCTTGAAGATGCTACAGATCATGGTCAAGGATTTCTATAGAGTCTGTGATATGTTAATTCCCCTGACTGACAAGTGATCCTTTTCTAGTTCTGGTGTCTAGCTTCCAGTGCTGTGAGGATGAGAATCAAAGGAGATTTTTGTATCCTAGCACTTAGTATAATACATGTTGGCAATTTTATGATTCCTTATATCATAGTTTATCATATTTGTACTAATCTTTAATAATTACCCTTATTTGTCCCTGTGTTTAGAAAGCATAATGTTAGACACTATTAGAAGTGTAGCCTGATGAATCACTCGTGTTTTTGAGTGTGCTTTACACAGGGAATCATGATATGAGATCTTTTTATCTAATTTATAATTCCTTAGCATCTCTCTGTTAGCTGAATACTTTTCAGACTTCTGTCTCCCACATGGAAATACCTTTCCATTTCCCTCTTGAGCTGCATCTAAATGAAAGCCAACATCTTGATGGATTCTTCTTCTTATATCAGCTCTGCCTTAGTCACTAACTAATCTACATTTTACCAGTCAAAACAGGCAAATCAAGTGAAGTTAATAACATGTGTGGATTCTCATCAAATGGGAATAATTTAGACTTTCAGAGAAACTAGACTATTTCAGTGATGAGTAGGAGATATGAAAACTAGCATGTTATTTATAGCCAAACAAATGGTTTATGGTGGTTAGTCTTCATTATCATCTTGAGCTGATTTAAAATCACTGAAGTGACCCAGTTTGGGATATGTTTGTGAGGATGCTCTAGAGAGGTCTTACTGAGTCAGTGTATTAGCAACTTTTCTCTTCCCTGTGACCAAATACCTGAGGAGAAATAACTTAAAGGAGGAAGTGTTTGCTTTGGCTTATAGTTTACTGGTTGCAGTCCACCACAAAGGGAGCTGGTGACCTAGCATCTGCAGTCAAGAAGTAGAAAGCAATGAATACTCATGCCCAGATAAATATCTCCTTTATATGTAGTCCAGGGCTTCAGTCCTTAGCATAGTACTCTTCACATTTAGGGTGGGTCTTCCTCATCAATTATTCTAACCTAGAAAATTACTCACAGACACCAACAGGTATTTCTGTGATCATTCAAAATCCAATTAAGTTGAGACTAAGGATTAACCATCACAGGAGGGAAGACCCACCCTAAATGTGGTTGGGAACCATCCCTTGAGCTTGGGACCCAGACAGAGGAAGAAGGGGTACAAAAGGATAAAGTGAGGTTAGCAACAGCATTCATCTCTCTTCGCTGTTCTGTTTCAGATGTAGTGTGACCAGCTTGCCTCATGCTCCTGTGCATAGCTCAAGCTTCGTTCACCATCATACCTTGCATGCCATGACAGACTGTACCCCTTCTCAAAGTCTGAGCCCAAACACACCCCTCACTAAGCAGCTTTTTGTCAGGCATTTTGTCAGAGTAACAAAAAAAAAAAAAAAAAAACAAAAAAAAACCCCTAACATGTGACATGACTGAATCCATGGAAACGAATCTCTTTATTATATTCATTCGGAACCATTATGTAGTAGATAATTTTAATAGGAAATTGATTATGTCATCAGTATCAAGTTTTCTTGGCATTGTTTTATGTTTAACATGTTCAAAGAACTATGGACAATTCAAGTCTTCTTCAATGTTTAATCAAACTTTCCCTGCTCCAGGTATTAATGCACTTTGGAGGCATATACTATGTTCCTACGTACTCTTTAATCTTTCTGTTGCTGATTTGCAAGTTTATTCTAATTTGTCTGTCATTTTTGGAATACTTGTACTCCCAAAGGCATTGAATACATTGATACCATGCCTAGATGTAATTCAACAGCTATGTAAAAAGCCAACAGGTTTTGAGATACATTGCTGCACAAACGCAGAGGAGGAAAGAGAAAAATATGGATGAATATTTCAGAAATAAAATATGTGCAGAGGAAAGCTACCATTGCAAAATATGCAAATGTCTGAATTTCTGGCCCTGGTTAGTGTGAAGAATTAAAAGCTGTGATGTGTAGTGTGAAAATTCTAGACTGATTTGGAGTTTTTGTGATAGCTGATGCTATGTTAATGACAAAGCATCCTTGTTAGCATGCTAAGGACCTCACAACTGCCTCCCTGCTATTTCTATTTTATCATTACAGAAGCACTCCAGAAAAATAAATAACTCAGGAAACTTAATTCTTCTGTACATCTCTTGGGGTTGTGTTGACTGGGTTTGGAAATAACTTATGTGGGAGCAAGCTAAGCGAAAGTATTGTAGGTGGCTAGGCAGTAGCAAAGCACTACTGAGATAAATATCATCTTAATGTGATAATAGCCGAATCAAAATGAAACACACATAAAATGAGCGAGCTCAAAATATTATTTGGCTTTTGAAGGAGAAAATTAGCTTAGTATAGGCAGTGGTTTGTTACACTCAGGAAACACCCAGTCTGGCTTTTGTCCTCAAATGCCCCATGAAAACAGATTTTTGTCAAGGTTACTTCCACATCACCAATCAAAGGAGGATCTTTTAGTTTTTATTTTTCTCTTACATGTCCAGCAATGCAACTTTCTGCTTCCCAAGCACATTATTTCAGGAGATTCTATGCTATTCAGTTTCCTTCTTTAAAAAAATAAATATTATTCATTTTTATTTTATGTGAATGTATGAATATATTCTGTTCAGAGGTCAGAAAAGGGTATTGGCTCCCCTTAAACTGGAGTTTCAGGCGGTTTTGAGTTTTTGATGTGGGTGCTAGGAATTGAACCCTGGTCCCCTGTAAGAGCAACTCATGCTCTGTACTACTGAGCCGTCTCTCCTGCCTTGATATCCCCCCCTTTTTTTAAATTTTCATGGATTACTCTGAATAGTCTTCTTTGACTTGTTCCACTCTGCTCCTATTCAGGTTGAAGTACAGAACTATCTTTTAATTGATGATGCCTCCTCATTTGGGGTTTGTTACTTAGATTTCTACACATGAATGTTATTTAGATATTTCATCTAAGTATCTCAAAGACTCTTAAACCCAAGCAGTCACAGATGAAACGTTGGATTTCCTTGTGCCCACTATATTGCACCTAGAACTAGCCTTCCTTTAAAGTTTCATAGCTTGGGAAAGAAGTATTGTCAACTCTGGATCTTGACAGACATTCTAGTCTCCAATCAGTGACAAGCTTGGACATGGATATTTCCCCAAAATTTCCTGGGAACAATAAATAGCTCATTAATAGGATAGCTGTGCATTGAAGAATGGACAAAATCCTCCTTTCTAGGGGGTCATAGCTCTCATACATTAGATGAAAAATATTGTTATAGTTTGCTAGCCAAAGAGATCAGAAAACAGAGGTGAAAATTAGACTCAAAGGATAAATTAAATAATTAGTTTATGAGAAAGAATCCCATGTAGCCTAAAATGGCTTCTTGCTGGCTGTATACCTGGGACAATCTTGAATTGAAGAACTGATTCTTCTGCCTCTCTCTCCCAAATACTGAGATCACATGCATGTACTACCTCATCTAGTTCATAATGTATAGAAAATTGTACCCAGAGCCTCATGCATGCTAAATAGGTACTGTACAAGCAGAGCTACATTCCCAACCCACAGTATAATTTTTTTCCACACTGGCTCCAGTCAGATTGTGGTATCTTGTGACTATTTCTAAAGTCCTGGATGCTATACAAACAATTAACAGTCAGCACAGTTCCCACATGCATTTTCCTGCTCTGGGAACAAGCCTATTGTAGAAAGGACCCAACTCAAAACTTCAGCAAGTTTCTTTACCCTCAAATCATAAGTGAAATTATCTGGGTTTTGCAGAGTTGAGTGCCTCTATTAAGACTTTAAGGTGCAGAAATGGAGATTCCTGTCCCATGTACCTCCATTTAACTTGCATTTTTTTGCCTGATAAAAAAGCCAGATGGATTTTACAGACAAACTTGGATTAGCACAAACTTAATCAGCAGTGATAACAATCACAGCTGCTATACCAGATGTGATTTCTTCCTTGGAATAAATCAACATTGCCTCTGGCTGCTGATATGCACCATGCACTCATTGATTGAGTAAACGCTGTCTTTGTGATGCTCATCAATAAAGATAATCAGACAGAGCTCACCTTCTAGGAAAGCAGTCAACCTTACTACCTTATCACAGGATTACACTGTGCCTCTTGCTTTTTAAAACAATATAAAATCTGGGGAGCTTTGATGGCTCAGATATCCTACACAGTATCATGCTAGACTGTCGCCTTAATAATGTCATATTACATAGACCTGAGATTATGTATTATGAGCAACTAAATAGCCAAGATTAGGAGCACTGATGTGTGCATCCATGTGTCCATTCTGTTGAGGAAACTCCTAGAAGTGATGATGTCTGGGAATATTGGGAAGGATCCTTCAAGGTAAGAGCCAATCAGATGGACTTGGTTCTTAATAAGCTCTTGGTTATAGTATAGCACACTAGATTTTGCTACCCTGAGTTACTCTCCAAACACCATTCTAGTTATCAGCTTTGAGAGGATTAAGGAGCAAGAGAATGCTTAAGAATGAACAAGGTACAGTAGAATTTCCTCTCTACTTGGACTGTATTACCCAGTTGACTCAGTGTTACTGAGATCTAAATGATTTTCACAGACTCAGGAAACCTTCAGTAAAGAATGAGACACATACCTAGAAGTTTTGAGAATGACCAGGTAGTTAGTTACTTTTGGGTTACTCTGAGCAATGTAGCTAACATAAGTAACTTAAGGGAGGAAGGGTTTATCTTAGCTCACTATTTCTGACTGTTCTGCCTACAGTTTCTTGGAATCATATGCTTAAGCATAGCATCATGGCAGTGAGATCATGTATTGAAAGACAGGAAGTGGTAGTAGGAAGTGGCCATGGGTAGTGTACCCCCAGGGACCTGACTCCAGGAATCTACTTCTTTGAATAGGCTGCATCTGATGACGTTTCCAGAATTTCCTAAAATAGAAACATCATCTGGAAACTACATATCTAAAACATAAGTCTGTGAGGAACATTTTAGATTCCAAAGCTAAGAGCAGGACAGCTGTTAATGATGGCATTTTACATCTGAAAAGTCATTCTTTTTTTTTTTAAGGTTTACTTGTTTAAAGTTTTTTTCATTTTACATACTGCCCACTGTCCCCCTTCCCTCCTCTTCTCTCACTCCCCCCACCTCAGCCCATCCCACCCCCACCCACTTCTCATAGGGAGTAAGGCTTCCCTTGGGTATTCAACATAGGGCTGGCACCATAGGAAATGGACTCTAAAAAAGCCCATTCATGTACTCGAGATGAGTCCTGGTTCAATTGCCAGGGGACTCACAAACAGATCAAGCCACACATCTGTCACCATCATTCAAAGGGCCTAGTGTGGTCCCATGCAGGCTCCCTAGCTGTCAGTCTAGAGTCCCACTAGCTTGGGTCAGCTGTCTCTGTGGTTTTACCCATCATGATCTTGCTCTTACAGTCCCTCCTCCCTCTCTTCAACTGAACTGTAGGAACTTGGCCAAATGCTTGGCTGTGGGTCTCTGCATCTGGTTCCATGTGTTGCTGGATGTAGGTTTTATAATGACAATTAGGATAGTCACTGATCTGAGTACAGGGGAAGACTAGTTCAAGCACCCTCTCCACCATTACTATGAGTCTTAGCTGGGGACCAGGAACCCACAAGGAGGAAAAGTCTTTCTTGTTTGAATACCAGGCACAGGGACAGAGTGTCTGACTATGAAATGATAGTAATTATGTGATACAACTTTATAAACTAGAGTTTATCTGACCTAGTGAACCCTAAATTGTAGTATGAATCTTAAAATGTCTTATTAATAAAAAACAAACCCGGAGCTAGGTATAGGGATGAATGCTGAAAGATCAGAGAAACAGAACCAGCTACAGCCAAGCTCACCTTGCCAATTCATCAGTTGATCTTGTTTCCTCAAACTGGAAGCCTCTGTGTCCTGATCCAAATGGATCTTAGCTGAACTGCTGCTAAAAGCTAAAAGCTTAAAAAGGCTCTAGTTCCTGGTCCTCATGCCTTATATACCTTTCTGCTTCCTGCCATCACTTCCATATGTCCCCATGCCTGGCTGTTTCCAGTGTGGCTTTGAACTCACAGAAATCCAGACAGATCTCTGCCTCCTGAATGCTAGGATTAAAGGCATGTGCTACCATTGCCTAAACCTATGTTTAATATAGTGGCTGTTCTGTTCTCTGACCCCCAGATAAGTTTATTGGGGTACACAATTTATCAACCACACTAAATTTTGCTTTGAATATGCAGAGAGCTCATTTCATTATGAATGGAAATTGTATAAGTGACAGATTGGCTCTGAGTAGGCAGGCAGCTCACAAGTAAATTATAAGACTGACTTTGCTTCTGTGGCTTAGCTCAGCTTCCCATGAAATCTACTTTAATAGCTTTGCTTCTTCTTTCCCAACACCTAGGAAAGAACATATAGAGTATTTCCAGAGGAGGGATGTGTTCTAATATATTGTGCATCCTAATAAACTTATGTGGGGTCAGAGGACCAAACAGCCACTAGATAGACATAGAGGCCAGAAAATGGTCTGGCACACACACCTTTAATCCTAGCATTCTGGAGGCAGAGATCCATTCCAATCTCTATGAGTTTAAAGACACACACCTTTAATCCCAGGAAGTGATGGCAGGAAGCAGAAAGGTATTTAAGGCATGAGGACCAGGAACTAGAGCTGATTAAGCTTTTGGGCTTTTGAGCAGCAGTTCAGCTGAGATCCATTCAGATTAGGACACAGAGGCTTCCAGTTTGAGGAAATGAGATCAGCTAAGGAAATGGTGAGGTGAGGTTAGCTGTGGCTGGTTCTGTTTCTCTGATCTTTCAGTGTTCACCCTAACACCTGGCTCTGGGTTATGTTTTATTAATAAGACCTTTTGAGATTCATGCTACAGAGGGAAAGTATGAGTCTGGCTTACAGATGGACCACCACAGCAGGCCTCCACAAGCCTAAAGCAATGGCTATGATGACTACGGTATCATAGCTGCCTCTAGAATGGCCTGGTTATTGGTCAGAATTTCTTATAGCAGACCTAGTTTCCTATGTCATGCCATGGAAGATGTCCTGATGCTCATATATGCTTTAATTCTAGGGTATAAGCGTTAATTCTAGGGAATAAGTAGGCCATCCTTTCCCGTGGAAGTGAGCATCATGGATAAAGTGACCACCGTGGATGGCCATCATGATAAACAGGAAGTTGAGAGCAACAGAAAATGGCTATGAACAGTGTATCTCCTAGGCCTACTTCCAGGGACTTATTTCTTCTATCTAGCCCCTACCTTATAAAATTTTCAGAATCTCCAAAATAGAACCACCAACTAGAGGTCATACATCTAAAATATGAGCCTGTTGGGGCATTTCAGACCCAAAGCATCGAACCAGGGTAGCTATTAGTGACTGAAGCAATGGCAAAGCACACAGCAGACCAAGGGTTACAAGTGCTCATGCTTGGTTTGGGTGCTTCACTCTTCTAGTTTAGCTCTTTCAGCATTTGCTATAGTGCTGTAAAGATTGTCTTCATTAACCAAGTCAACGAATTCTCCTTACTGTGTCATCAGTAATTTGTTTTCTGCCAAGACATAGACTGAGATACTTCATAAATTACTGTGAAATCTATCTACTCCAAATTTCTATTAGTAATAACACAACCCAATATCAGCATCAACTCCCCTCTGACTACTGCTTCTAAAAGTATTGTACTCTGGTCACCTTCCTACTGCAAGAATGTTTTGTAGATGATTACTGCTTCTAAGTATCACTTCTTTCTGTAATAAGGTTAGACACATTTATACCTCTGCATGATAAAGAGAGAATACATGATATGTACTTTGTAGTTTATCAAGTTAGCAGTTGTCTTTATGGCTTGTGCCCACCAATGGGAAGCTAGCTATAGGAGATAATACTCGAAGAGGCTCTAAATATAATTTTATGACTTGATCTGCCCACTTGAACTTCTACATTCACATGAGAAAAACAAGCCCTGGCTATAAAATAAATGATATATGATGTCAACCTGAAACTTCCCTACAGTCTTGGAGACAAATACAATTGGTTATAACAGAGCACATAGTACATACTTTCCTTTAAATATAAATATCTAAAATTACTCAATCTCCAAAAATAAGTCTGGTGAATTTAAGGTGTGTGTGGATGAACTTATCATATCTATCTATAATAGTGACTCTGAAGTGTTTCAAAGATATGACACAAGGTGAAACATGTTTTAAATTGTACATGAATTATGCAAAGGCCACACACCTATATATCTTTATATCTCTATGCCCCATCTATCTATCTATCTATCTATCTATCTATCTATCTATCTATCTATCTATCTATCTATGGTAGGCATGGTGGTGAATGACATTAATCCCAGCACTTGGGAAGCAGAAGCAGATGCATCTCTGTGAATTTAAGGCTAGCTTTGTCTACATAGTGAGTCAGCCAAGGTTACACAGTAAGATTCTTAATCTAAAAGGAGTAACAGTTACATTTTTAATATAATTTTCTTGTTAATTCTCGAGAATTTTATACATACATACAATGTATTTTTATCATATTCACCTTTCACTCCTCTTGACTCTTCCAAAATTCAGCCACACTCACTCCTCTCTACTCTGTAGGCTTGTAAGCCCATCCCCACTTCATGCTGGCATGTTGATTGGTTTGATCTTGTACAAGTTGTGTGTAGACAGTCACAGCTGGTGTGAGTTCATGAGTGCAGACACACTGTCATGTCTAGAAGACACTGCCTTCTTCTTGTCTTTCCTGATCTCTAGGTCTTACATCTTTCCATACCCTCTGCTGTGGTAATCCATGAGCATTGCAGACAGGGAATACCATATAGATGCCCCGGCTTGTGGCTGACACCTCAGACACTTATTCTCCACACTTTGACTAGTTTCTGAATTAATCACCCTCCAGTGCACAGAGAAACTTCTCTAATGAATACTGAGCACTACAAACGGTTATATTTTTAAAACACAAATATTTCATAGTTTCTTCATGCTTGAGACAAATTAACGTTAGAAAGAGAAAACCTTTGAATTTACTCATGGCCTGGTCTTGAATATCGGCTCAGACAAATGTTAGTTGTATGCCCTTAGAGATTATTGTACTCTGAGTTTTTATTCCCTTGTCTGTCTCCACATACTCATTTCACTGACTTCAAAGACTGCTGAGTATAATAATGAGACAATTTGTGCTAAAATATCTGCAATTAGTTCTTTAGTTTCTTCTTATGTTACCAGTATCTCATGAATACATACTTAGGAACTGGAAAGGCATCTCAGTTAGTAAAAATCCATGCCATGCAAGCATGAGAACCTGATAAATAGAACCCATGTAGAAAAGTAAGGTGTGTCCTTTGTAATCCCAGTGCTAGGGAAACATAGAAAGATAGATACCTAAGACTCATAGCCAGCCTGCCTTGCTTGTTTGGTAAGTTCCAAGTCAGTGAAGAATTAGTTTCTCCAAAATCAAAGCGGATAGCACCACTTTGAATGACCACTAACAATGGTGACATTCCAAGCCCGGGCAGCTACCAAGGACCATGTCTGGGTCTGTGGCCCTACAAAAGCTGGGTTCTGTGTTGATGTCCATGGCCCATGGTACCACCAAAGGACACATGGATGCCCGGGGTCTGGACTGCAACCTATGGCCATGTTGGTATCTCAGGGCCTTGCTGCCACCAGGGCCATGCTGATCAGGGTAGCCTGTGCTGCGACTTGGGGAATTGGTGTCATCCAGGCCTGGGTTGCTGCCAAGAGCCATGTCTGGGTCCACTATCCAGCAGCAGTCAGGGTTTGGGTTGGTGTCCATGGCTCCTGTTGCCACTGGGTACTGAGTAGACGCCCAGGATCTGGACAGCCACTTGAGACCATGTTAGTGTCCGAGGGACTTCCTGCTGCCAAGGCCATACTGATCTGGGGAACTTATGCTGCCACTTGGGCCATAGTGATGTTTGGGCCCTAGCTGCTGCCGAGAACATGTCTGGATCCATGTTCCTGCTGCAGCTGGAGTCTGTGACGATTTCCATGGCTGCTGTTACCACGGGGGTCATAGGAACCATACCTGTTGAAATCTGAGGGCTGACCTGAGCCAGTTCCACCTCTTACTGGCTCTGGGATAGCTGGCCCTGCCTTTAGCAAGACACTGCAGTAGGAGAGATGGTACCCCAATCCCCAGACTGCTGGCCACCCTACTCAGGAGAGATGGCTCCACCCTCACCAGTGGCATAGGAGAGCTGGCCCCATTGGGCTTAGGAGAGCTGGCTCTGCCCCTCACCCAGGGAAGCAGTCACAGTGGCCAGGAACATCCAACTCAGCTACCACCCAGACCCACATCCTGGGCTTTGGGTTGGCTCACCCTAACATCTATCCCATGTATGACTTGCTGGAGAACTTGAAGGGACTGGTCCTGTGGAGCAATAACCTCAGGATCTCCATGATTCAGGGCAACAGCAGGATATCCTAAAGGAGTTTTGGTGAAGGGTACAGTGATGATGGTGTGCCATAGGCCTTAAACCAGATCCATGACTCATTGCAATCAACATTTTGCAGGTGGGGCTGATTGGTCAAAATTGGACTGCGTGACACATCGCAGCATCCAGTGCCACTAAGGATGAATGAAGAGGTGTTGGAAAGACAGTGGGGGTGGAGCAAGGTGGGGTTTTTTTGTTTCTTTTGTTTTGTTTTAAATTAATTTGGAGAGGCATGCTGAAGGAGTGAGGGGCAGATATAGAGGGACTAGGAGGTGAGTGGGATTGGAATGCATGATGTGAAATTCTCAAAGAATCAATAAAGAATTATGTTTAGAAAAGATTAGTAGAATTATTCCATCATTAAAATATTGTAATCTCATCAAGTTGTAAACATATTGTCATCCAGGAATACAGGAACACAGGACAATCTAAACAACAAAACCTATTTGTAAGTGAAAAAAAAATGACCACTGAGTTTAACCTCTAGCTTCCATCCACATGTATCTGCACAACCATACACACAACCACATATACGCTTCTACATGCAGCACACACACACACACACACACACACAC